>PIJE02000979.1:17628-79712 GCA_002895965.2 Coryphaenoides rupestris | reverse complement strand
GGCATCTCCTATAATACATGGTTGAGAAGGGTTGAGAAAGCTAGGCTGGCAGAAATCGCTGATGAGCTTCTCAAACTTGATAACTAACTTGTTAACTTCTTTGAACAGGGAGACAAAGCTGGGAGGCTCCTAGCTCAACAGGCCCATGCAATTAGATTAATTCCCAGAATCAAATCACACTGTGGTAGTGATTTGAACAGGTCTTTCTTGGACTACTACACCAACCTCTGTACTTCAGAATGCCCCTCGATTACCGCAATGGCCCTCAATCCCATTGACTCGTTAACGTACCCTAAAATCGATGAATCTATCGCCAGCGAATTGGGTGGCTCCACCCAAGAGATACAGGAAGTGATCAGATGAATGCAAAACGGGAAGCCCCAGGACTCACCCCAATTCGAGTGAATTGGGGGCGTATCTGTGTGTATCTGCGATCACCTAGTCTATATAAGATCCCGCCCATGCTTGCAAACCTCAGTCTCTTGACTCAGTCTCTCCCCGAGGGAGGAGACAGGCTCACGCTCTCCCAGTGAGGAGACATGCATGCATACATGCATTAAAATGCTCCTGGTCCTGCGTCCACGATCATGGTTGGAGGCTGGTCACCTCCGCACGGTTGCTTCTTACACGCGTTTGGTAGTGGTAATTCTCAGTTATTAGACTACAGAAGCTAAACCTGAGGACAAAGTTCCTCTACTTCCTTTTAACACTACCAGCCATGCTGTAGTACCTTAGCTTAAGTCTCAGTCTAGAATAACTATCACAAGAACATTAGTCCACTCCCTGCGAACCATGCAGCTTTTGTTTTGAGTGGATAAAGGCCGATTGATTCCCCTTTAATTCCCGACAACGATGGACCGCCACAAACAACGTACCCAACCCTGCTGCCGAGCCCCAGACATCAGGACCATCGAAATGCAACCCCGCCGAACTCAACGCAGTTCTTTTGGGAAAGAATGTACCACCTTCAGCAAGGCTGACCACGGGACCATTAGCACGCCACCCACCTAACTCGCTCAAAGCTGTTCTTTGGCAAAGAATGAGCCTCTCGATCGCTCCACACACAATCTCCGGCGAGGTAGATATCTGGGCATAGTTAGATAGAACTGTGTTATATGACTGTGTTTAACTCTTCATTGATATTGTCGGACGATATTGTAAACACGTTTTGCCTCCTTCCCTTATGTTTTGATCTTCGAGTGTGTTCCCGTCCATTGTTAGATTTGTACATGCTTTTCTCTCCCTTTTACAAAGCGCATACATCTCGTTTTAGTGTTTTGATATTTGTGTTAGAAGTGAGTGATTCAAATCCTCCTGGTCCTTGATTTCAGGGTGGTGCCCCGTTATTAATTCAGATTAATACCTTTTTTATTTTAATAATTAATAATTTTTGTATTCATTATTAATTATAAGCTAATAACGGACTGTAGGACCTACATTATAATAACAGAAATAAAATTTAAAAAAGAACACCTACCACACAATGCACCTATAGAATAAGGAATGCAATCAAAACGCCAATTATGAGGTAGAGCAGTCCAACGAAATTACCCACATGAATATAAGTGAAGGCCCTGATGAAAGTGGGCAAACACTTTGCAATGTGTTTGAATACAAAGTAATGCAAATTGGCATATGAAAGAGAAAAAAAAAAGAAGAATAAAAATAAACCCCAGCATTTGAGAATGAAGGAAAAGTTTGTATGGTGCCAGGGGCACAAATGTCAAGCCCCACTAATAAACCAGCAAATGCAACAAAGAACAGTGCAATGAAAGAATGTACAGCCACAGTAGGCTAATGTGTGTAACCGGCCGGTTAGCATCAGACAGGTTGGAGATTGCAAAATAGCGGCTATCGAATTACCTTAGCTAATCCAGCAGTCCGTTGGTGGGGCTAATAGCATGCCCATGTTAGATGGCAGCAGAGCGAATGGTTGCTATAAAGTCCTTAGCCTCCGCAACTGAAGAAAGACTTTTCCTACCTCCCACCCTCATTACGATGGTAAGCCTGGCAGGAAGCAACAGGGATGGCATGAGGCCTAGGTTCTAGAGCTCTGAGAATACCTCTCGGTATTTCTGTCATTGTTCCATCACCTCTGGTGCGTATTCCTCATAGATAACGATCGGAGTACCTCGATATTGTAGCTTACCCCTCCTGACCCGGGCTTTGTGGATGATCTTCTCCTTCTGTTGGTACTTGTGTAGCCGGATGATGACAGGCATTGGTCTCTGCCCCAGACTCAGTTTGTCAGAAAGTAATCGATGAACCCTATCACACTCCGGCGAGAAACTCAGGCGAACCATCGGCAAGAACCTCCGCCAGCAGTTCAGAGAAAAATGTAGAGGGATGAGGCCCCTCAATGGATTCAGGTAGGCCAAGGATTCTGATATTGTTGCGCCAACTACGGGACTCGAGGTCGAAGACCTTGGCTAGCAACCTAGCATTGCTCTCAGTTAGCGTAGCACATGTCGTTTCCAGTGCTAGTAAATGTTCATCCTGTAGGTTTGCATTGGACTCGAGCATGGTGAACATGGTCTGATACTGTAGCTTAGATGTTGTCTAGCTTTGCTTCCAGTGTCGAGACAGTTGCCCTAAAGTCAGCAGAAACGACTTTTCCGTGTTCTTCGAGGTGGTCAGCCATGGCCGCCATGCTGAGTTCATTGCCAGCTTCCCCAGGGGAATGAGGTTTGCTAGTTTGTTCTTTTCTGCTTTGTTTGTTTTGGCTGGCTTCCATATTTCGAATATATGTTGTACACAATGACAATATCATCAACTTGGTGGCAATTTAAAGTAGAATTATGGGGTATTAGAATGTTAAACTAAAAGTTATGGGATCAAGACTTGACACGTGCCTACTCCATCGTCGCCAGCCGGAAGTCCGACAAAGCTTTTAAAATAGTCGGAGGCCTGTGAAAGGCGTGCACTATTCACGTCACCAGTGTTTACCAACACCAAAGTGGTCTTTTTTTTTGGTGTTTTTTTTTTTACAGATAATCAGAGATACCTGACGTCGCATTTCATATTCTACAGATAGGCCCAATTGCAATACGAGCTGCATCCATTTCTGATATACACCTCTGAAGTGACCATTGTTTTTGACTCACTCCCTCAGCCCTCCAAGGGTCCATCTCACCAAGTGCACAGTTTTTCAGACAAATGGAACAGTTGTGATGGTGGTGGGGATTCCCTCAAAGTGCCATGGACAAGTCATGTTGAACGACTAAGGAAACAGACACAGGAAGAGGAAATATATAGGAGTGAACAGAATCAGTAATGGTTGTCATGGTAGAAGCCATTATTCATCACAAGAATGCAGTCAGTAGATTCAGAAAGTAGTGAAAGTAGAAAGTGGCCCTAAAACGCTGTCTTACTCAAGACCAGAAACACAAACAATTAAAGTCTGAATCATCAAACTATTGTATTTCATAACACTTCATTAACTGAGGTTATTACAAGCTACCATGTTACCCTAACCAACGTTTTTTTTTTAGTTTATCTCACTTGGGGAGGCGTTCCTCAATTTAGAGTTTGCCAATGGCCAATACGGATGAACTGAAATTCCAAGGTAAGATATCCATAGTTTGCTGGGATGTGAAAGGGCTGGTTCCACCTCAGCTTTATATAAAGTGGGTACAATGGGAGGGACCACAATCTTTTGGAAAAAGTGGAGCAGGTTGGGAAATGCAGAAGAACAGCATTCAAACAAACAAATGATGTCTGTTTTGCTCTCTGCAGATTTTGAAGAGGTGTCAAACTTGTTGTCATTAGACCCAAATGCCACCACATTGGCAATCTCAGCCCCCCCCTCAATTCCAGGTGAGGAGGATGTCAAACTAGACCTAACGGAGGATGAGGAGGGTCTTGAGGAGATGTCAAAGGTAGGTCAAAGTTCAATGTTTTCAATGCATTTCCTAATGCCACTGACATTCAAACATGCCTATTTTGTAGGGCATGAAAAGAAGTCTTCAACTGGAAATTAGGATTGAAGATGTTGCATACAGTACACATGTTGTTGAATGAATGTTGCCTCAATCTACTAGATCTCTCTTTTTGCTCTATATTGTGATTATTCATCCATTTTGGTGAACACAATTATTTTATTGCACAACAGAACACTGTTGTCACAATAATAATACATTTTATAAAACTATTCATAACTAAACACAAATATACAAATCTTTGAATCAAACTTTTTTTCACTTTCTTCACATGAATTCAGGTTCCAGGTTACATATACATTACATTTGACAAAAAAAGTGACACATTATATACAATGTGTTCTGGAGTGACGACACCTTGTTTCTATATGCACTAATTGAATAATAAAAGGCCAATATGAAAAATTAACATACAATGAATATTGTAAACCTACACATGGTACAAAGTTTTTTTTTAACGAGTGGCTCTGCTCCCAGCTCTTAGAAGGAAGAACTCCAACTGGAGGCTTCTGGACGTTTGAGTACTACAAAGCCTTCTTCAATGTGGACACAGTACAGGTAATCCAGGTGTACAGGTAATCCTGTATACAATGGCAAATAAGAAACCCTATTTAAACCGTATGAATATTAGGGGTGGGAATCAGTAACTCACGATACAATACTATCATGACACCTTTCCCACGATGACCATGGTATTATGATAGTGATTCTGCAATACTCGATACATTGGAAGACAATCAATTTATGATGCATCATAATCTGTCATTTAAGAAGAAGAAATTCCCCAAAAAGTAATAACTTTCAACTTGAAAGGTGCCTCTCTGATTTGCTTTGCACCGCTGTCTGCAATTTTCCTCTCTGAGTTATCTGTGAACTGCCATTCACTTTACTCTCATTAATTTGATGAACTCAAAATCTCAGTCAAAATGGTGACAAAATGGTGCAGGGGAATCTGTTTGGAGCACCAGCATGTTTTAAATAAAAAATATTGACGCCGGAATATTGATAACGCATCGCACGAGAAATTATCTCAAGATTATGATATTTAATATTTTGTCCCACCCCTAATGAATATGAAGATAAGTCACACTTATGCATGGTGACTACGCTATATTAGTTTGCATATTTAATATTTGTAATAATTCATTTTTATGTGTCACAGGTTTTGGACAGAGTGAAAGGCTCTGTGATGCCATTGCCAGGGAGAAACTTCATCAAACACTACCTGAGGAGCAAACCAGATCTGTATGGTAAGCTTAGTCTAAATAGTTAATTCAACATTGTTCCGAAAAGGAACTACATGGTGAGTGTATTAAAGGTTCAATCAAAATATAAGATTGCATTGAAAATAAGTTGCATTAATAGGTTATACATTCTTTGCATTGTAAATGCTAGGATGTCCAAGATTCTTGACCATATTCATTAAATCTAGATAATTACTTAATTGTTTTAGGTCCATTCTGGATCTGTGTGACACTGGTCTTCTCAGTGGCAATCAGTGGCAACCTCTCTACATTCCTCAGCCAAAAGGGAAACCAGACGTACCACTACAGACCTCAATTCCACAGAGGTTAGTACTATCCATGCATTACCCCGAACAATATATTAAAGTCATTATTAAATTACTTTTTAAAATGATTAATTATTTTGCTGCCATCTAAAGGTTTAAAACATGCTTTGCTGATTTTGGTGCTCTGTGCTCCTTGGAATTGATCTGTCAGGGACAGTCTACCTTACCTTTGACCTTCAGCCAGATGCAGTTTACAAGAGCCCTCAACAAGTGATCATCGTCATTGACAAACAGGAGGAGGCTAACATTAACATTGTTTGGGTTGGAAGTGAAAGCTTGCGTTGAAGCTTTGTTATTTATGAATAAACCGTTTGGCACACCACCCAAACAATTGCAAATTAGTTTCTTCACTGCCAGAAGCAAAACATCCCATGCTTAAATCAACAGCAGGTTAGGGCACCTACATAGCCTATGCAAGCTCCACGGACGCAGTTGTTTACGCAAGGCTCATGCACGTATTTTGTGTACATAGAGAATGTGTGTCAGTTGCTGCGCTGTGCCTTGTCAGATGTCAGAGTCTCGGGTGACAGGTAGAAAAGAAAATGGCTACTGAAGAGTGCACAACTGTCAACATCACTTTCTAGTTCCAGTGCTATTTATCTCCATGCAGTTTCAACTGAGTGCATAGTGCTTGCAGTGTCGTACAGATGCTTGTGCATATAAAGTAGATCACATAGAAGCTCCTCTTTGTCCGCCATGATTCGCTATAGTACTTATTTGGCTAAGAAAATTGAGCTACTTAGTTGTGCAACAGTACATTATTCTCATCAGCGCCCCTATCGGAAACACTTGAAATGGCACCTGCCCTTGCGTCACATTACAAAAAGTGGACAAAACATGGCTGTCTTGAAGGCAGTCGGAAACAGGCCTGAATTGAGTGGTGTTAGGGTGGAATTAGGGTGTTGAGGAAGGGAAGGATGTCGCCCGAGATGTCTTGGAGAAGGGATGATGTGATTGGGTCAAGGGGGCAGGTGGTGATGTGGTTTGATGTCACAAGCCTATTGACTTCTTCAAAGGAGAGAGGGGTGAAGCAGGTAAGGCTGGCAGGGGTGAGTGAAGGGGGAGGGAGGATAGCAGCAGGGGTGAAAGAGGAGGTAATGTCCTTCACCTTCTTTGTAAAGTAGGTGACAAAGTCATCAGCTGAGAGGGAGGAGGGAAGAGGAGGTGAGGGAGGTTTGAGGAGGGAGGAGAACACAGAGAAAAGTTTCCTGGGGTTGGAGACAGAAGAATTGATCTTTGTATGGTAGAAGGTAGATTTGGCTGCTGACACAGTAGAGGTGAAACCTGAGGAGGAGGCAACTCTGTTCTAAGAGCCCGCAGGTGGAGGTGACTCTCAGCCTCTTCTGAACCCAACTCAGTTTCCCTTGGTGTTTCCTTTCCCATTTCCCTGGAGACGCATCCCCACTGCTCGTTTTTGTGGCTCGCTCGTATGATCTCCGCCGGCCACTCGAAAAAAGTATCCCAGAAACTTTGTTGTAGACTGGTTGCAGGAGTGGCAAGCAACAGGCATTTGGCAGTTGCTGCCCCGTCCTCTGCTGGGCTCCACAATGACCCTTGCTGCCATGAGGGAAGAGCTGGTGCTGGAAAGTGGCCGTGTGTCCCTTCTTAATTTGGAGTCCTCCCATTGGGCGCCAGTGTAGTATAGTTACTGCTACACACCATGGTAACATGGATTTTCCTAGGGCTCTTCCAATTCTGGACATGGCAGGGTGTTGAATATTCAATGAGTTTGAACAGGGTAGAATGAATGACAGCAGATGGTAACAAGCTAGCATGCCAGACAACATTTGAATAAAATCTAGTCTCACAAATCAGACATTAACCGAAAACAAATGGACCTGCAGAAACACACACATGGTTGAAAACAGGAAACGCTGTGTGCGTGACTCCACCCCTCATACTTGCTGGTTTCCGGCGCAGGAACTGTGTAGTCTCCCCCCCCAGAAGTTTGGTTAGAACCGAAATCCAAATAACTTTTTTAAAAGATCCTGAATAGACTCAGGAACTTCCTAGTGTCTCGTGCCACATGTGGTCTTATTGCTCAAAGCAATGCTTTGTGGGATACGCACATGCACAATGCATCAACTTCTGCTGCGGAGATCACTTCTGCTGCAGAGATCCGCCATCACATCTTCAGACAGGTCCTTCTCGAATTCGAGCTGAAACCAGGGGTTCACTTATGCTTTCATTTGGGATCGTTGAGTGAGACATAATTGACTATTCCGTTGCACTGTCCCACTGGTTTTGACTGTTTGGTTGAAAACGCTTCTTTGTGTAATTGTTCATGATGTCCTTTGTTTCTAGTCACCATTGCAGCAGTAGTGATCTTCATGTACGCCTGGCTGGTGCCGCTGTGTGCTTGGGGGTTCCTGACCTGGCGGAAAGGAGCTGAGGGCCAGATGGGAGGCTACACCTTTCTGGAGACTGTGTGTGTTTATGGCTACTCCCTGTTCATTTTCATCCCTACCTCTGTAAGTCCATGTCTTTCCTTCCACTAGAGATGCATGTTTGCCACATTTTCTACTTCCTGTAATGGTGAATGATCCAAAACTATGCATGTATTCTCATTAAGAGTATGCCCCATTGATATCAAAAAGTTAAGTCATCATGGCTTCGAACTTCTAAAAAAAAAAAAAATCACGTAATTACTACTAGGCCAAAACACAGACATGAAACAAGACGACTCACTTTAGAGCAGTTAATGGGACCTGTTAAGAGACGATGCAAGACTTGGCAGCTGATCCTGCTGGAGGTCTAAATAATAATATGGCATCCAAGCGCAGACATTTTCAGGACATCTGAACACAATGGCAATGTTCCCATTCGCGAATTGTACTTATTCTTCCATATGTGCTAATTGAACTGATAACTAAAGCAATAGCATCGTCTTGCCATTGTCTGTATCCTCCCTGGCCAGCAATGAAGACAAACCCGGCCATAAAATAAAATAAACCACTAGCCGGTGGAAATACGAGCTAAACCCATGTAGTTGACAGGCCACTGTATACATTTGTTTTTTGAAACCTCAGAGAGTCAGAGTCATATCTCCAAAGCTGTGTACGTGACTCCACCCCTCGTGCTTGCAGGTTTCTGGTGCAGAAACTACACAGTCTCCCTCCAGAAGTTTGGTTCGAACATTGTCGAACATCTGGAGATTAATAAAAACAATCACTTTTTAAAAGATACTCTGGAACCACGCAAATAACTATGTATGTATTCTAATTATGAGTATGCACCATTGATGATACGACCTGGAGACGTATTCACAAAACATCTTAAGGCTAAAAGTAGCTCCTAACTTAACTGATTTAGGAGTAACTCTAATGGGTGTGTCACTCCTAATTTTAGGACTCATACATTTTTCTAAAATCAGAAACAGCTTTATTGCCTTAGGTTTTGCAAACAAGGAATGTGCTTTTGTGCAATTGGTGCCCAACATTGAACATTGAACAAAGAAATTCAAAAAAATGCAAGAAATTCCAAAAATATGAATAAATAGATATTTAAAAAGGTGCAATTTGAAATAAATCCATCCATCCAATCTCATCCGCTTATCCGGGGCTGGGTCGCGGTGGCAGCTGGCTAAGCAGGGCCCCCCAGGCTTCCTTCTCCCCAGCCACACTCTAGTTCCTCCTGGGGGATCCCGAGGCGTTCCCAGGCCAGATGAGATATATAATCCCTCCAGTGGGTTCTGGGTCTGCCCCGGGGTCTCCTCCCAGTTGGACGTGCCCGGAAAACCTCTAAGGGGAGGCGTCCGGGGGGCATCCTAATCAGATGCCCGAACCACCTCAGCTGACTCCTTTCGATGCAGAGGAGCAGTGGCTCTACTCCAAGCTCCCTCCGGATGTCTGAGCTCCTCACCCTATCTCTAAGGCTGAGCCCAGCCACCCTGCGGAGGAAACTCATTTCGGCCGCTTGTATCCGCGATCTCATTCTTTCGGTCACTACCCAAAGCTCGTGACCATAGGTGAGGGTTGGAACATAGATGGACCTGTAAAATGAGAGCTTCGCCTTCCGGCTCAGCTCCCTCTTCACCACAACGGACCGGTACAGCGGCCACATTACTGCAGACGCTGCACCAATCTCTGTCCATCTCCCGCTCCATCTTGCCCTCACCAACAAGACCCCTACTACTTCACTTGAGGCAGCAACTCACTCCCAACCCGGAGGGCACACTCCACCGTTTTCTGGCAGAGAACCATGGCCTCAGACTTGGAGGTGCTGACTCTCATCCCGCTTCACACTTGACTGCAAACCGCCCCAGTGCATGCTGGAGGTCACGGTCTGATGTAGCCAACAGAACCACATCATCTGCAAAGAGCAGAGATGCAATTCGGGGGTCCCCAAACCGGACACTTCTCACCTCGGCTGCGAGGTGAGGAGAGTGAGATTCTGTCCATGAAGATCACGAACAGAATCGGTAACAAGGGACAACCTTGGCGGAGTCCAACACCCACTGAGAGCGTGCTTGACTTTGTGCCGAGAATACGGACGCAGCTCGCACTTTGTACAAGGAACAAATGGCACGTACCAACGGCCCCGGTACCCCATACTCCTGTAGTACCCCCCACAGGTTTCCCCGGGAGACACGGTCATAAGCCTTCTCCAGGTCCACAAAGCACATGTAGACTGGATGGGCCCATCCCATCCCATCCCATCCCCCCCCAACAACCCTGCGAGGGTAAAGAGCTGGTCCACTGTTCCACGGCCAGGACGGAATCTGCATTGTTCTTCCTGAAGCTGAGGTTCGACAATCGGCCGGAGCCTCCGTTCCAGCACCATGGAATAAACTTTCCCGAGGAGGCTGAGCAGTGTGATACCCCGATAATTGGAGCACACCCTCCGGTCCCCTTTTTTGAGAATGGAGACTCTGCCTCTTCCACAGAGGACGTACTGGTCGGGTTCAGGAGTTCCTCAAAGTGTTCTTTCCACCGCCCGACAATATCCTCAGTCTGGGTCAGCAGTTCTCTTCCCCGACTGAGCACAGCCTGAGCCAAGCCCTGCTTTCCCTTCCTGAGTCGCTGGACGGTTTACCAGAACTTCCTTGAGGCCAACTGAAAGTCGTTCCCTGAAATCCTCCCACACGCAGGTTTTTGCTTCCACGGTCCTTTTGGCCTTTTGACCCGTCTGCTGTTTCAGGAGACCCCTGGGCCAACCAAGCCCGAAAGGCCTCCTTCAGCCTGGCGGCTTCCTTCACCACTGGTGTCCACCAACGGGTTCTTGGGTTGCCGCCACGACAGGCACCGACAGCATTTTGACCACAGCTCCGAGCTGCAGCCTCTACAATGGAGGCTCTGAACATGGCCCACTCAGGTTCCATGTCTCCAACCTCCCCCAGGATGCACAAGAAGTTCTTCCGGAGGTGGGAGTTAAAGACCTAATGGGCAGGGGCTTCCACCAGGCATTCCCAGTTCACCCTCACTACACGTTTGGATTTACCAGGTCTGTCTGGCAGCCTCCCGCGCCATCTGATCCAACTCACCACCAGGTGGTGATCAGTTGACAGCTCTGCTCCTCTCTTCACCCGAGTGTCCAAAACATGCAGCTGAAGATCTGCTGATACGATTAGATCGGCGACCTTTGGCCTAAGGTGGTTTGTACCAGGTACACTTGTGGACCACCCTATGCTCGAATTCATCCCAATCACTCCCCACCAGGTTTCTCCATCATTGCCCACGTGTGCGTTGAAGTCCCCCAGTAGAACTATGGAGTCCCAGGATGGAACCCTTTCCAGGATGCCACCCAAAGACTCCAAGAAGGCCGGATATTCTGAACTGCTGTTTGGTGCGTAGGCGCACACAACAGTCAGAGCCTTCCCCCCAGCGACTTGCAGTCGCATGGAGGCGACCCTCTCATTCACCGGAAAGAACTCCAACACAGCGGCGCTCAGCCGGGGACTTGTGAGTATCCCCACACCCGCCTGGCGCCTCACGCCCTGGGCAACTCCGGAAAAGGAGAGGGTCCAGCCCCTCTCCAGGAGTTTGGGATCCACACGCCCAGGACCCTGCTTTTGCCTACCGTCCGGTTTACAACGCACCTGACCTCAATGACTCACCCTGCAGGTGGTGAGCCCACAGGGAGGTGACTCCACGTCGTCTTTTCAGGCTTTATTTGAAAAAATGATGTGCGTTAATGTGACATGGCAGTGTCCATGGGGGATGTGAGTCAGTGGGGTTAAACGTTTATATAAAGTGTAGTATAGTGTCCATAGGGGGTGGGAATTGGTGGGGATCAGTGGGGATCCCGGGTCTTGTTAATGAGGCCAGTTGCCGTCAGGAAGAAGCTGTTATGTGGCATGAGGCTGTGGACCGCAACCTCCTGCCGGAGGGCAGATACTCAAAACAGTTTATATCCGGGGTGGGAGGGGTTGACCACAATCTTCCCGGCTTGCCTCAGGGTCCTGGACGTGTGCAGGTCCTGGAGAGATGGCAGATTGCAGCCGATCACCTTCTCAGCAGAGCCAATGACACACGGGTGATGGGGGCGAGTGGGGCTGGGTTCTTCCGGAAGTGTATTACCATCTCCACTGTCTTGAGAGCGTTGTGCTCCAAGTTGTTCTGACTGCACCAGGTCACCCGATGGTGAATCTCCCACCTGTAGGCGGACTCATCCCCACCAGAGATTAGCCCAATGAGGGTGGTGTCGTCTGTGAACTTCAGGAGATTGACAGACTGATGACTGGAGCTGCAGGTGTTCGTGTACAGCGAGAAAAGTAGAGGGCAAAGGATGCAGCCTTGAGTCAGAGCCGTGTTCCTGTTGGACAGGAAGTCTGTGATCCACCTTCAGGTGGAGTCAGGCACGCTCAGGGAGAGCTTGTCCTGCAGCAGAGCCGGATTGATTATTGAAAGCAGAGCTGAAATCCAGAAACAGGATCCTGGTATCGCCTACAGTCGTCTACAGACCTGTTGGTTCTATAGACAAACTGCAGGGGGTCCAGGAGTGTGTCAGTTATGGCTTTGAGATGGGACAGCACAAGGCGCTCAAATTACGGGTTTGTATTCATTAAGACCTGTGATCCTTGGCTTTTTGGGGATGGGGCTGATGGTGGAGGTTTTAAAGCTGGCTGGTACATGCATGTCTCCAGTGGGGTGTTGACAATGCCCGTGAACACCAGAGACAGCTGATTTGCACAGTGCTTCAGGGTGGTGGGAGAGACAGTCTGGTCTGGCTGCTTTGCGGGGGTTCCGTCTCTTGAACAGCCTGTTTACATCCCTCTCCTGTCTGGAAAGGGCTGTTGTGGGGTTGAGTGGCTGTGAAGAGGCCCCTGCTGTGGTGGTGGAGGGGGGGTTGGTTGGGATGGGATTTCCTCTAAGAGTATGTCACAAAGCATTTTAGCATAAGCAGAAAATCTGCTCCTAGATCTAATAGGGATAGTCAAGAGGACTCCCAAGTCACTAAGACCAATTCACAAATTATCCTAAACTGGCTACTGCCAGCAGCCTTACTTTTAATATACTGTAGAACATCCTGTGATGCAACTAGACACATCGTCAGTGACTTTTCCTGGGTTCCTCGGGTGTTTTGGGTCTTTCAACTATCAGACACCCTCCTCCAGACGACCCAGCCGGGGTTGATCAAGCCCCGGCTTGTGTCCAGGTAGCTCTACCCCACCCACGGCTCTCCCCTCCTGATCCACAGCCATCTTAAGGCAACTTCCGCTGCCTCAGTGACCAACTTGATGGCTCTTCGCCGACTAGCCCCGGTGATGCCCAGTGTGTTGTAGGCCCTGCAGAGGGACTGGCCTGCGAACCCTCTGCATCCCACCTCAATGGGCTCCGGGCCTGGCTCCTCCTGCGTCTCACCAGGGGTAGTCCCTGAACACTTTGACACCATCTGCATGCATTTCATCTTGGCCTGGTGGATCTTCAGGCCACACGGGTTCTTACACTTCACTTCTTACACTTCACACATCAAACATTTGGTGATACTGAGCTTTTAAAATTATCGGCTTATTTGCGAGGGTATTATGATCATGGTCACCAATAAACAGAAACAACCCAATTACAACCATGATCAACATTGTGACCATTTGTTTTGAAAGAAGGCTGCATAGTATTCAGCTGTTGGTGAGTGTAGAATCAGTGCTGTATATTCATAGCTATATATATATATATTATTATATATATATATATATACCACATACACATATACATACATACACACACACACACACACACACACACACAGTTGTGGTCAAAAGTTTACATGAACATGTACAGTATGTCATGGCAGTCCAGAGTTTCCAATAATTTCTACAACACTTATTTTTCTGTGATAGAGTGATTGGAGCACATACAAAACATTCATGAAGTTTGGTTCTTTTATGAATTTATTATGGGTCTACTGAAAATGTGACCAAATCTGCTGGGTCAAGAATATACATACAGCAATGCTGTAATGTCCCTTGGCCATTTTCACCTCAATTAGGTGCTTTTGGTAGCTATCCACAAGCTTCTGGTTGAATCTTTGACCACTCCAGTTCAGCTAAATTTGTTGGCTTTCTGATATGGACTTGTTTGTTCAGCACTGTCCATCTGTTCTCGATGGGGTTTAAGTCAGGACTTTGGGAAGGCCATTCTAAAACCTTAATTCTAGCCTGACTTAGCCATTCCGTTACCACTTTTGATGTGTGTTTGGGGTCATTGTCCTGTTGAAACACCCAACTGCACCCAAGACCCAACCTTCTGGCTGATGATTTTAGGTTCTCCTGAAGAATTTGGAGGTACCGTATTTTCCGGACTATAAGGCGCACCGGATTATAAGGCGCACTGTCAATGAACGGGTCTATTTTCATACATAAGGCGCACCGGATTAGAGCCCTGCAATGGAGCCCGAGGCCCGGGGGGCCCGAAAGCCCGACAGCCCGAGGGTCGGGCCTCGGGCCAATTATCACATCATTAGCTCGGATGCGGGCCGGGCTCGGGCTTTTTTTTCTCTCTCTCTCTCAATTAAATTAAATTAAATTCAAAGAGGCTTTATTACCAGCAGCAGCAGCAGCAGCAGTGAGCGTGCGTTCAGCGCCGCTGGAAGAGTAATAGAGGAGAGGAGGACTGGACTGGCCCCTGAAACCGTGGATGCGATTCTTTTCCTTCATGATGCAAAGTGACTTAAAAAGACATGTTGCCATGTTAAGCGGCTGACTGTTTTTGTGTGATTGGACGTTTTTTTTATTATTATCATGGGCGTAGAATTTAGTGGGGACGCTGGGACATGTCCCCACCAATATTCCACACCTCACGGTTGCGTAATTGCGCATCCTTGACGCAATATCTGTGATGTCCCCACCAATGTCCAAAACAAAAATACGCCCTTGATTATTATTATTCTTGGAATGGCCTGTTTTGGTCAATTTTATTTTAGTCAAGGCTTACTCGGGTAAGACAAGCTGTTTTCTCTGTTAATAATAGCGTAACTGTTTCTCCGCACTTCCGTGTGCTTATTGTTCCAATGGTTTTTATAGGCTACGTTTAATAATAAACACTGATATACGCTTTAAGTGTTGAGTTGTTTTTTGTAGCCTATTCACTGGGATATAATTTGTAGTAGCCTATTCAACATTGATCTGATATGTAGCCAATGGATCAACTGTTAATCGCCGCGCAGCTGCTCGTCACTCACTTCAGAAAAAAAATATATATTTAACTGCCTACAAAATGCTTCAAACATTTTCCTAAAATAACTTAAAATTGAAATGAAACTAAATATAACCACTTATGCCATTTAAAGTGCTCAAATAAGATCGGAAGTCTATAACTAGAATTGTCACATCTGGGCAACAAGTCTAGTTTGCGACATTAGTCGCAAATATGGGAGGTTAAATAAATGTCGGGCTTAATTCAGGCCTGAGAGTTCTAATAATGTGGCGGGCCGGGCCGGGCTGGGGCCTCACTCTCTCGGGCCAGGGCCGGGCTAGGGCCTACTTTCCAGGCCCGCGCAGTCCTCTACCGCGGTAGCCGTAATGCGCCGACAATCCATCAAGCGGTGCGGCTTGACAGATTTTTGAGCGCTGTGGTACCACATAAAATCGGTTCGAGGTTAATACATAAGGCGCACCGGATTATAAGGCGCACTGTCGATTTTTGAGAAAATTACAGGATTTTAAGTGCGCCTTATAGTCCGAAAAATACGGTAATCCTCCTTCATTATTCCATTTACTTTCTGTAAAGCACCAATTCAATTGGCAGCAAAACAGGTCCAGAGCATAATGACTACCACCACCCATGCTTGGCGGTAGGCATTGGTTGTTCTTGGGGTTTAAAGTTCCGATAAGTTCCCGTCTGGGATAATTAAAGTCTTCTGGAATCTTGAATCTTGAATCTTAAAGGCCTCACCTTCTCTCCTCCAAACATATTTCTGGTCATTGTGGCCAAAGAGCTCCATTTTTGTTTCATCTGACCACAGAACTTTCCTCCAGAAGGCCTTTTCTTTGTCCATGTGATCAGCAGCAAACTTCACGCTTCTGGAGCAAGGGCTTCCTTCTTGCATGGCAGCCTCTCAGCCCATGGCGATGTAAAACACGCTTGACTGTGGACACTGACACCTGTGTTCCAGCAGCTTCTAATTCATTGCAGACCTGCTTTTTGGTGGTTCTCGGTTGACTCTTGACCATCCTGACCAATTTTCTCTCAGCAGCAGGTGATAGGTTGCGTTTTCTTCCTGATCGTGGCAGTGACACAACTGTTCCATGCACTTCATACTTACGAACAATTGTTTGCACAGTTGATCTCGGGACCTGTAGCTGCTTTGAAATTGCTCCAAATGACTTTCCTGACTTGTTCAAGTCAATGATCCGCTTTTTCAGATCCGTGCTGAGCTCCTTTGACTTTCCCATTATAGCGTTTGTGGCTGAGTCTGAGCCCTATTTAAATGGGCTCAGAGAAGTCACCAGCTGTAGTCAATCATAATCCACAAAGCTAATTTGATTGACACAACTTTCTACATCACCTAAATTGTTAATTCATGTTGCTGTATGTATATTTTTGACCCAGCAGATTTGGTCACATTTTCAGTAGACTCATAACAAATTCATAAAAGAATCAAACTTCATGAATGTTTTTTGTGACAAAGAAGTATGTGCTTCAATCACTCTATCACAGAAAAATAAGAGTTGTAGAAATTATTGGAAACTCTGGACTGCCACGACATACATGTGCTTTACAAGTGTATGTAAACTTTTGACCACAACTGTACATAACCCATTTTGTCGCTTTCTCCCTCTCCCTAAAATCTCCCACCTCCCTCCCCACTACTACTCACATCGTCACCTCCCACAGAAACCTGAAAACTCTCTCTTTCTACTCTCTCCACAACTGTCCTCTCCTCACTCCCACCCCCCAACGATTCTCCCTCCTGTCAGTAGAGGAAGCCTCCTCCACTCTGACATTCTCTCTCTCCTCCTCCTTGGACTCACTTTGCTGAAAACAGAGTGTCGCTCTACCCCTACCCCACACAGCCTATATCAGAAGTTAAACCTTCACCTAAAATGAATCGCTATAAAAGAGTGATCACATATCGGCGCTGGTCTAACAAGTGGGGGATGGCGTGAACCTGAGCCAAGTCCTCTATATGCACATTGCATCATCAAGTGCATTCCCTTTCTGTTTAGGCTACGTGATTGAATTAATTGTGGATGGAGAACTTGGACACCGCCAAAAAGTTCTCAATTTCTCATCCCCTAACTGTGCTCGATCTGCCATTTGACGCATGCACCTCCTACAGCATAATTTTATACAATTTTATGACATGACTTAAACTAGTATTAATACATGCTATAGTCAAGTTAATCATAATTTTAGGACTCCTACATTTTTGCTCTTAAGACTATTTCAGAAAGAAAGCGTTTTAGCACTAAAACCAGCTCATAATCTAATCAAGGATATTATGATCATAGCTAGTCACCAATAAATAGAAACCACCGGAGATCAAGATTGTGACTATATTATTCTTGGTCCATGTTTAATCAGTGAAACTTGCCATAAAAAGATTTTATTTTAAATTAAAAAAAAAAGTATATAATTGTATTCTGAGATCTTTAGTTGAACATGGCAACATAATACAGTATGATTAAATCACTGACAGAGACCCATCCCCTATCAGCCAATCACTGTGGACATAAAAAGTAAACTTTTCGTCCATTAATAGGTTTTATGAGGAAACTATTCAGGAGTACTCTAAGTGCCAAGATAAAATGTTTTGTTTGTATGAGTTCATAAATTTTGATAATTGCAGCAGACTTTCCATTGATACATGCATCAGACTCTGTTTTTTGTATAACTGTACAGCTTCTGTGGATCATACCATTGGAGTGGCTGCAATGGGTGTTGATCCTGGTGTCCACTGTGGTCTCTGGGTCTGTGCTGGTCCTCACCTTCTGGCCTGTCGTTCGTGATGACACCAAGGTGACAGCAGTCGCTACTCTGTTGACAATCGTCATTTTGCACTCACTGCTGGCGATCGGCTGTAAAGTAAGTGGCCAATTTTCAGTTATGCTTGAATCACAATTTTGAGAGTTCAATGTGCTAAAATAGTTGTTTGTTCTTTCCATTTTTTATACATCTATTAAAATATAATGGACCTATTTTAGAATTGCCGTTTTCACTCAATCCTGAACAACCAGGCTAAATGGGAAGTAGTACACATCCGTGATACTATCAACCGTAAACATTCTCAAATGACCAGGGGTCTCATTTATAAAACATTTTGTAGGATCTAAAAGTCACTACATGGCCAAAAGATGGAAATAGTGTGCGGTAAAAAAAAAAATTCAGATTTATAAAACATGCCGCATGTGCACCGGCAGGCAATTTTACCTTTATAAATAACGTGGACGCGACACATATCCCGCCCTCTACCCGCCCACATTTTACCATGAATTGAAAATGTAAAGCACCATATGAATATTAATGCATTATAATAACCAATAACAACCGAGCGCAAGATGACTCCAAAGAGACAGCAATCAATCAAACGTGGCGAGGTGATGAGAAGGCACCGATGGCTCTGCTCTGTGCCTGACTACTATTTTACTCCCACAAACTACATGACTACTACTGTTATGTGATTTCTACAGATGAGGATAATTTAACCAGTTACGGGCTTGTTACGGGGGTTGTGATTCCTACATTTAGAAAGATGCCTTAATGATGAGAAGCCTTCATCCATTTATTTCTCAGGTACATGAAGTTTCACTGATGCGCAGTGAGGAACACTGCTTTTCACATGAGCCGGCTTATTGTTGATGAAGGTATTTATTTCATTACAAATCTGATAGTTGCTGATTCAGCCAGAAAGCTTTAATCTTGTTGGGGTCCAAACTTTGTATCTCTTACTTATTATAGACTATAATTGGTGACCACACACTTACGACATTATCTAATGTGTTGCCCATTTCTGTGGTAAGTCCCATATGCCCGCACAACTATTGTATATATACATACCGCCATTGGTCAAAGTGCTTCTGATAGCAAAGTTTTAATACAGGAAATTAGCCTTTTTTGCCATCTTGAGCCAGTCCATTGTAAACATCCTGACAAGCTGGTGGAAGATGAGACCAGTCGAGATCACCTCTGTGGCGCACCAAGAGGCTATGGGATTACCCATGTTCAGGGTATAATGTTGTATCGGTCCATGTGCTTCAATGGAAGCACTAAACTCAACGAGTCAAAATTCTCGGCTTTCTCCACTGCAGGCAGCGCTCCGAATGTCCGACTCCACCGTCTGTGTGAACAGGACGTCTGCTCTGTTTTGGTTTGGTCCAATCAGATTCAGCGTCCCGTCATCTCCATGACAGCGATGCATTGCAACTTTGTTTATACAAGCAAAGAGAACATTCAAATTTGAGTCAATCTAAAATGGCATGTGCAAAGGTGGCCAGTAAAAGAAAAGTCGGCAATTCAAAGAGGAATGGACTGAAAAATATGCATCCTCCCTCCAACGATCACCAAACACATGTGCCTAATATGCCAAGAAACAATAACTCTTGTGAAGAGTGGCAATGAAACAAGTTATTTTGAAGCAACCTTTCCTCAAAATTCAGAGCTAAGAACCACATAAATCAGTGGGATGGAATCGCCATAAGCCGCAAGAAGAATTTGTGTTACATCTACTTATGTCACAAAGTTCAACGTCTTGGCAACAGACCAAAGGTGCCACAATATACAATAGTTCTGGTGGTATATCTCACAAGAACTGAAAATTTGACGTGCAAAAGTATGTGAACCCATTTAGTTAGTAGCTTGTGGCACCTCCTTTTGCAGCCATTACTTCAACCAAACGTCTTCTGTAACCACTGACCAGTCTCTCGCATCTGCTGTTGGGGTATTTTTGCCCACTCCTCCTTGCAGAACTCCCAGTAGAGAGCGGTTTGAGGGACATCTGACATGTACCGCCCGCTTCAGGTCTAGCCACAACACTTCTATGATTGACTAAGGTCAGTATTTCTCAAACTGTGGGGCGCGCCCCTCTAGTGGGGCAGGGGGAAATTCATAATTCTTTTATTTCAAGAATTGTATTGAGAACTTCACATATTACAAAAGTACAAAGCACACGGACATAAAACCAAAATTTACTGATCGAAACACCCCCCGCTTAACAATCTAAAATGAACGTAAAGTTATCATTTCCCCCCCCCCTCCCCGTCAACAATCTAAAACGGAACGTTGTCTTTACCCCCCCCCTCCCCGTCAACAATCTAAAGCGAAACGTTGTCTTTACCCGCCCCCCCGTCAACAATCTAAAATGAACGGAACTTTCTCATAATAAAGCAGAGTTGCCCCAAGACAGGTGGGGCGTGAAATTGTCCTCCCCTCCTAAGTGGGGCGTGACAGAAAAAGTTTGAGAACCACTGGACTAAGCCAATCCAGAGTATGAATCCTCTTTCTTTTAAGCCATTCCTTGGTACTATTTCTGGTATGCTTTGGGTCGTTGTCTTGTTGCAGAAGCCATTTTCGGCCCAGCTTCAACTCCCTGACTGATGGCAGGAGTTTCTGATCAAGAATTTGTTGATAGGCATGAGAATTCATGTTTCCCTGGAAGGTCCGGAGGCAGGAAAGCTGCCCCAGACCTTCACATTTCCACCACCATGCTTCACTGTTGGGAGGAGGTTCTTTTCTTGGTATGCAGCCGGTTTTGATTGTAACCAAATAATCTATCTTGGACTCATCTCTCCAGAGAATGTACTTCCAGAAGGCCTCTGGTTTGTCCAAGTGTTCTGACAAAGTTGAAATGGGCAGCTTTGTTCTTTCTTGAGAGCAGAGGCTTCTTTCCATCAACCCTCCCATGAATGTCATGTCTATTCAATTTTCTGATTGTCTGATTGTAGACATGTGTACATTTACCCCAGATGCTGCCAGAGAGGTCTGCAACTCTCTAGAGGTGATGTGTGGGTTGGCCTTTATCTAATTTATTATTTTCTGGCGCTTCTTGGTGATAGTTTTGATGGGCGTCCACTTCTTGGCAGAGTTGCGGTCATGTTGAATGCCCTCCATTTGTAAATGATTTGTCTGTGGATGGATGGAAATATGCATCTTTTGGAGATGGTCTTATAGCTTTCCCCAGACTGATGGGCTGTCAGTACCTTCTTCCTGATGTCCGCGAATATCTCCTGTGTACCTGTGTAGGTACACCTTGGCACTACAGTGGTTTGGTTGGTTTCCTCTCTCTTTTAATCTGTGCTGCCCAACCCTTTTCCTAAGGATGTCTCATTTGATTGGTCTGCTTAATTGAGCACCCAAATGTGTTTCACCTGAATGTATTACCGACTTGATTTTACCAAGGCAGCTGGGGGTTCACTTACTTGCACATACACTAATTCCATTTTTGGCATATAGTTTTTTGGCTACTCACAATTCCCTCTAAACAAGTACATGCAATTGATGAACATAAACCTGACATTTCATATATAGAAAACTAGTGATAGAATAGGAAAATCATGGTAAAACAATAGAGAACTGCTCAAGGGGTTGACATACTTTCAAGCAGCACTGTAGGCTACATGTTATTATATATTTAATTTTATACTTTTAATTTAATAATTAAATTTTAATAGTTTAAAAGCTTGACTTGCCTTAATTTGTCTTATTGAAAATGTTCTTTGTCTTTGAGTACCTCTGAGTTGGCTATGTCTTTCCAAATCAAAAGGTACTTTTGTCATAGCTATGGCTCACTACCCCCCCACCCATCCATCATCACATCACATAAATAGCTGTACAGCAATGCAGTGTAGTGGGTTGGAATAAGCAGACAGCACCAGGGTTATGGCATAACAAACTTAGACATTTTTAGTGTAACTAAAATGATCTACAAGTCCGAACAGAAGGCCATGCTTGCTCGCTCCCAATAAACATCCAACAGAATCTCAAAAGTCCAAAAACATTAAAAACAGGGTGGCCAGAGGCCACTTACCCTGACACTGGCCCAGTGGACCGTCCTGGTCTCCACTGTCCTCTCCCCAAGCCAGTCTGCCTGGCCTTTCTTCTCAGTGGCCTTTAACCACAGCTGAGTTGCCTTCTTAATGGGAACACCTGGGCAGAGGCAATGAGAGGCCTCGGTTGGGCGCAGGATTTCCTCATAGTCCAGGCGCTGCAGTACCAAACCATGCCTCTGCAGCCATGTGGGGCATGGATCAGGCCATCACAAGTGGTCATATTGTGGGAGTAAAATCGATGTAGTGAACAACTAATAATTACACTGAACTAAAAAGGCTGTAAAAACTAGGTTTGTTTATCGGGTGGAGAACAGTTAAAACCGGTGGTG
Organism: Coryphaenoides rupestris; assembly: GCA_002895965.2. Lineage (NCBI taxonomy): Eukaryota > Metazoa > Chordata > Actinopteri > Gadiformes > Macrouridae > Coryphaenoides > Coryphaenoides rupestris. The sequence continues at coordinate 57,452 of PIJE02000979.1, read as the reverse complement.
GACAAACACATAGAAAATACAACAGGCCGCCGTGCCTTTTAAAACCTAATAAAAAATGGACAGATAAAAAAAACGCCAGCTATAAAAATATGTCTTGTAGGCAGATTAAAATACTGCAGCAATAATAGTGAGGCCAAATACACAAAACAGAAGACTTCCTGCTTCTACTCGTCACAGAACAAAACGAAACAAAGGACTCGTTGGCGTTCTCCGCGCCAGGAACCCCACTCCTTTCTTGCTGGCCAAGCCTGCGGAAGGGGAATCTCAGTGCCAGCTACAGGTCCTTTTTACAACACGCCACTCGATCACTCTTAATAAGGGTTGTCACATAAACACGGTCTGTTACAAGACTTACGCGGAAAGGAGATTTTATACTCACTCCCACTGATGGCCGCTAGCGTAGTGTTTAGGGGTGATTCCGTATTGACGGAGTGGCGATACGGATTGCTGTATCGCCACTCTTTAGCTCTGGGTGCTGCGGTTGCGGTGTCTAGTCGCTGTCATGGTAGCTCCACGGAGATTGTGCTTTTTTTTGTATTTAGCATTTTCTTTCTTCTTTTGCACAAATACATCATCTCTAACTACATATTGTACAAGCAAGCTCCCCTTCTGGACATTAACTTTGGTCTACAACAAAGTTTCTGGGATACTTTTTTCCAGTGGCCGGCGGACATCGTACGAGTGAGCCACAAAAACAAGCAGTGGCGATGCGTCTCCAGGGAAATGGAAAACGAAACACCAAGGGATACAGAGTTGGGTTCAGAACAGGCTGAGAGTCCAGGCCCACCGTTCGCCTCCACCTGCGGGCTCATAGAACAGTTGCCTCTTCTCAGGTTTCACCTCTACTGTGTTAGCAGCCAAATCTGCCTTCTACCATACAAAGATCATCTCTTCTGCCTGACAAGTCAGGCAAATAGATTATGATGTCATCTAAGTACACTAGTAAAGAGTCAGTCACCTGTGCACTTAGGCACTGCTGCATAAGCCGCTGGAACGTTGCTGGGGCATTACAGAGTCCAAAGGGCATGCGTTCAAACTTGAACAGTCCAAGAGGGGTGGTAAAAACAGTCTTCTCCCTGTCTTCAGAGTCCATCTCAACCTGCCAGTAGCCACTGGCAAGATCAAGAGTAGAGAACGACTCAGCTCTGGTCAGATCGGTCAGAGTCTCTTCGATCTGTGGCAGGGGGAAGGCATCTTTATGGGTTATAGCATTTAATTTCCTATAATCCACACAAAATCTCCAGCTGGCATCTTTCTTCTGGACTAATACTATGGGTGCGGCCCATGGACTACAACTTTGTCTGATCACTCCATTTTCCAACATACCGGCAAGCAGGGTCTTCACTACTTCTAAATGAGGGGGAGGAGGTCGATACCTCTCCTTGACAGGTGCTGCGTCACCTGTATGGATGTGATGTTTAATCAGATCTGTTCATCCAAAATCTTCTTTGTGGCAAACACGCGCTCCCATTTGAGCAACAGGGCGTGCAGCTCCTTTTGCTGTGCAGACATGACATGTCCGATCGCTAATTTATTTTGGTAACCCTCAATTTCCCTGGTCGGTGTTGACATCCACCAGTCCCACATCTAGATCACATGACCCATGTACATCAGCTTCATCCACCAGATACAACTTCCCCAGTCTCTGGTGTTGACCTATGGACAAGCTGTGGGGGTAAGGATTGCAGACACGTACAGGGACTTTCATTACCAATGCCAATGTCCTGGCCACGCCCATGTTACTAGTCTCTGGTAGTGCCTCCACCATGGCACAGTAATCTTTCCCAGCAATGCCCATTCGAGTGCGTCCCCACACTAACATTTCACTCTTCGGAGGAACTTTGATGGTGTGCCGGCCAGCCAGCCGTACATACCGCAGTGATCCATCATCCTCCACAGTGGTTTCCACACAATGACAGGTTGCAAAGGCTTCCTTCCTTTGGGTTAGTCAGCTGGTGAGGAGAAAAAGCAGGTCTTCCAGGCCACTTACATCCCAGCAAGCTTTTACCACGTTCATTCCAATAAGGAGGGGTTTAGTAGTGTGTTCGTCCTCGACGATCATAACTCCCCGCCCTGGTATCTTAATCCTGTCTATCTCAAAGTCTAGCAAAGCATAGTTTGTGTATGGGATCTCAATATTATTGGCGGCTCTCAACTTCAGGATTAGAGGGCTCCTACCAAGCTTAGCCTGAGTAAAGCCTCGAATAGACTCTGGCTAATCAAGGTGACTTATGACCCCAAATCTAACATCCCCCGTAGTTCTACTCCTTCAATAGCTACTCCTATGGTCAGGCATCGCCCAACGAACAATTTAGTGGCCCTCAACTCTCAACAAGCCATCAACCCCTGCCCCTTGGACCTCAGCAGCAGGGAAGTCGAGTTTAAACTCAAAGCGAAGGTCTCCTACAAAACCCCTGTGCCCCCTGCTAGTCTACATCGGTGAGAAATAGGCCTACCCTGTTCTTCTTGCTCGTTGGTATAGGCGGACTGCCATTTACATCCTCCATGAATTCCCAGAACAATACCAACTTTCCCAACTTCGGCTTGTTCTTGAGCTCCCAGTAGCCCTCTAATTTGTTCTTTCCACTCTGTATAATTATCATCACCTGTTCCTTTAAACTTCGGCAGCCACAGGGAGCCGGGAAAAACTAGCATCATCATGTTCGCTTCTTTACACACCACAACTGCTCTCTATAACCCGATCCTGCCAACAATGCCAAATGTGACCAGGCAAAGCTGAGACCGATTAAAATAGCCGTCAACACCACCTAGGTTTGCAAAAGGCCTCGGAACTCTAATAATTACGTTTAACTAAAAAGGCTGTAAAAATGATTCGTTTATCGAGTGGAGAGCAGTTAAAATCGTGGATAAAAGAGCGAACAAACACAGATGTAAAATAATGCCAATATTTGCTACAAAATAAAATACAGGCACTGCCAAAAACAGGCAGTGCCTTTTAAAACAATAAGAAAATTTTACAGATTAAAAATACACCAGCTACAAAAATATATCTCATAGGCAAATTAAAATAGCGCAGCAATAACAGTGAGGCCAAATACACAAAACAGAACACTGTCTGGAAGTGACGAGTAGCCTCTCTCCACATAGGCTATCCAACCTGTTCGACTGCCCCAACCCCAACTGGATGGACTGCCAGTCTCACAGCCATAGGTGTAATTCATTTCTGCTGGTTGGCACCGGGAGTGAGTCAATTGAGTCAAGTTGGAGACAATTCTCAGTGTAGTACAAAATAAAAGCAATGCGGTAATCCAACCAAAACATAGTAAAACAATAAAATAAATAAAATTATATATATATATATATATATATATATATAGGCACTGCAAAACAATCATCCAGCCATTCTCTTCAGATTATCCGGGGCCGGGTCGCGGTGGCAATCAGCTAAGCAGGGACCCCCAGGGTTCCTTCTTCCCAGCAACACTAGTTCCTCCTGGGAGATCCCGAGGCGTTCCCAGGCTAGATGATATATAATCCCTCCAGCGGGTTCTGGGTCTGCCCCGGGGTCTCCTCCCAGTTGGACGTGCCTGGAAAACCTCTAAAGGGAGGCGCCCGGGGGGCATCCTAATCAGATGCCCGAACCACCTCAGCTGACTCCTTTCGATGCGGAGGAGCAGCGGCTCTATTCCAAGCTCCCTCCGGATGTCTGAGCTCCTCACCCTATCTCTAAGGCTGAGCCCAGCCACCCTGCAGAGGAAACTCCTTTCTGCCGCGATCTCGTTCCTTCGGTCACTACCCAAAGTTTGTGACAATAGGTGAGGGTTGGAACGTAGATGGACCTGTAAATCAGGAGTTCAACCGGAACAGACTGAGGTCCCCAAACCGGACACACTCCTCACCTCGGCTGTGCCTTGAGATTCTGTCCATGAAAATCACGAACAGAATCGGTGACAAGGGGCAAGCTTGGCCGAGTCCAACACCCACTGAGAATGTGCTTGACTTTGTGCCAAGAATACGGACACAGCTCTCACTTTGTTTCTACAAGGACCGAATGGCACGTACCAACGGCCCCGGTACCCCATACTCTCACAGTACCCCCCACAGGTTTCCCTGGGGGACATGGTCATAAGCCTTCAAGTCCACAAAGCACATGTAGACTGGATTGGCAAACTCCCATGCCATTCTTAGGTTGCCGCCACGACAGGCAGCCTCTATAATGGAGGCTCTGACCATGGCCCACTCGGGTTCCATGTCCCCAACCTCCCCCGGGATGCACGAGAAGTTCTTCTGGATGCGAGTTAAAGACCTCACGGACGGGGACTTCCCCCAGACGTTCCCAGTTCACCCTCACTACACGTTTGGGTTTACCAGGTCTGTCTGGCGGCCTCCCCCGCCATCTGATCCAACTCACCACCAGGTGGTGATAGCCCCTGGTAGGGTCTCCCAAGGCAAAGTGGTCCCAGGGGAGTGGCCAGACTAAGAGCAATTCAAAAACCCCATTATGAAAAGGCTTCCTTGGAACTCCATCACCTCGCCCGGACAAGGGAAACCGGGGCCCCCTTCTGGAGACAGACCTAAGAGGGTAGCTCGTCTGCGAGCGTCTGGTGGCTGGGCCAAGCCCAAAAAGACGATGTGGAGTCACCTCCATGTAGGCTCACCACCTGCAGGGAGTCATTGGGGTCAGGTGCATTGTAAACCGGACGGTAGGCAAAGGCGGGGTCCTGGGCATGCAGATCCCCGGGGGAAGGCTCCTCAAGTCTCCCCCCCCCCAGCGACTGTTGTGTGTGCTTATGCACCGAACAGCAGTTAAGAATATCCGGCCTTCTTGGAGTCCTTGGGTGGCATCCTGGAAAAGGGTTCTATCCGAGGACTCCATCGTTCTATTGGGGGACACGTGGGCAATGATGGAGAAACCTGGAGGGGGGTGATTGGGATGAATGGCCTGCCCGATCTTAACCAGAGTGGTGTTTTGTTATTGGATGTTCAAACATAGGCTGGTTCACAAGTCTACCTGGTACTGGACCACCTTAGGGCAAAGATCGATGATCGACTGTCATCGTATCAGCAGATCTGCGGCTGCATGTTTTGGACACTCGGGCGAAGAGAGGAGCAAAACAATCAAGGCACTGCAAAACAACGACAGTTAAAAAGTCAAAACTATTTAGATAGGCACTGCAAACAAAATAAAAGAATAAATATGGTGACCGGCTCACGTAGTAAGGTTTAAAGCCGTCAGGCTCACAGAGCAGAGATACCGCTGCCTTCTCATCACCTCGCTACGTTCGTCTGATTGATGGCTGTCTTTTTGGCGTCATCTTACTCTCGTTGTTATTGGTTCGTGCACAGATTTCCAAGTGGACTGTGATTTATAAAGAGAAAATTGCCTGCCGGTGGCGAGTTTTCTAATAAGAACTTAACTAATGTTAGTTCGGGGCGTGATCAAGGTTCTCATCTAGGAAAATAAAACTGGCCGGCCGGTGCGCGTACGCCATCAGGATTTTTTTTACGCACACTATTTTCAGTTTTTCAATATTTCATTTTAGGATCTTAACTGGATATGGGATGAATGACTTTTTCCAATGACTTTCTTTTGTCTTTTAGATGTACTTCTTTCAGACAGCAGTGCACATGGCATCACCAGAGACCATTACACCGCTTATGCTGACAACGCAAGTGACCAAGTCCCATTGACCTGACAGTAATACACAGGGAGTGTCAGATGGTGTGCCTCTTAAGTTCCACCTGGTAGCCTACTCAAGTTTAATCAGAAGTGAGCACAAATTCAATGCGCTTTGACATCGCATGACTTATGTTATATTTATCCTTAGTTTATTTTTCATACTGGTACATTGCAATGTAACTAAATTTTCATCAACACAAAATGTGGTACATTCCTTCAGTTCAGGTTCATTTATGGATGGCATCTTTAAATCCAGATGGCTATTATAAATTTGCAGCTTTGTATTTAGCAGAAACCTATGCAATAGCAACAATATCCAAATTGGACTTAAAAAAGGCATGGCACTGCATTGAAGAAAAGCAATTTACCAGACAATGGTGTGCAATATGTAAAAGAAAAAAAAAAGATTACTCCACACCAGGGACAGAACCAATTTCATTTAACAATAACATCTAAATGTTTATTCATAATGTGTGTAAATAAACATTGTGATTCAGTCTGATTCCTTGGTAAACATTCTGTTAAGGGCTATTCTTTGTTTTGGTCAATACCCAAAATGGATTTAACTAATCTATGCCAACTATTGCACTCCATATGACCTGTCAACAATTTGACCTTATCACTGCTTTATAATAAAGCCTGTTGGTTTGAAAGATGTAAAAATGGCATGAACATTTCCTCCTACTACATTTCTTACTCACCTTTGCAAACTCCAATTATGATCGAGTCAGCATTCCGACTTTGTGTAGTAGTTTTAGAGAACCATGACGAACGAGAATGATCCATTGAAGCACTTGGACCGATACAATGCCACAGAGGTGATCTCAACTGGTCTCATCTGCCACCAGCTCATCAGGACGTATACGACGGACCGGAATTAAACTTTGCTATCAGAAGCACTTTGACCAATGCCGGTATGTATATGTGCAATAGTTATGTAGGAATATGGGAATTATCACAGAAATGGGCAACACACTAGACAATGTAGTAAGAGTGTGGTTAACCATTGTAGCCTAGAATAAGAAGAAATACAAAGTTTGGACCCCAACAAGATTAAAGCTTCCTGGCTGAATCAGCAATTATCAGATTTGTAACGAAACAAGTATCTTCAACAATAAGCTGGCTCATGTGAAAAGCAGTGTTCCTCACTGCGCATCAATGAGATCAGTGAAACTTCATGTACCTGAGAAATAAATGGATGAAGGCTTCTCATCAGACATCAAGGCATCTTTCTAAATGTCAGAAGCCCCTTTTAACACCCCCCTGCCCCCCAAACATTTTAATGAGCCTTGAGGGATGGCCCAAGAAAACCAATTGTCACAAACATGCTCAGGCTAAAAAGCGAACTTCTCCACCTACAGACTGAACAAGCTACAGCGCCCGCCCAATATGAGCTGATACAAGAGTAGCCAGTTTTAAACTGGAAACAAAATAATCTTTTACTCTAAATACCAAAACACCACAGCACCACAATGACAAGACAATGGTTGTTGGGCACTCATCTTTGCCTATGGTAGAGGACACAGACAAGCTATTATGGGCTGACAGAAACACAGACACAACAAAATGTCACAATCACCTTCCTCATTCACTTTCCATAATAAAAGTGGATACCACTATCTTCTACACAGAACAATACTTCAAGAAAAAAGGGCATGAGTGCCAATAGTTGCATGACAAGCATTTGAATATGTTAATGATTTCTATTTAACTATGAAACAATGATTAAGCATGTCTACTACAACACTTGAATCCAGATGGGTGTCCCGTCACCCTTTTTTACTTTGCTTTTGTTAATGACCCAAAAAATAAAATAAAACCTTAAAAAGACAGAATACTCACATTTCCATTCAAAGAAAATGGTCCAACATTTCTGAGACCGGAAGCAATGCATAAATCTTTCTCGACCGCCTTAAAATTAAACCAAACACCAACACCGGACCTCAGGGACAGCACCACTACTGATGAAACAGGTATTGCATCCATTGTTTCTGATATGACAAACTGACATCACCTGACACTGCCAATTAGAAATGGAGCAACTGCATAACCGGTAACTGGTGCTGCTCCAGTAATTTGATGAAAGTGTTTTGTTAGCATTTAAGTGAAAGACTGAATTGTGGGTGGGGTGATTTCATGACAATATCAAGGTGAGGGATGGAGAGGATACCAGGCAAGGAGTTAGACAAAATCTGGAACAACTACGCTACCGTTTCTTCTAGAATAAAAAGGGACCAGCTGGCTGACACCCATTGGTCCCTGTGTCATCAAGACCCTCTGCTAGGGGTTTGTTTAAAATGAGTATTGGCTTTCTACGTTAACATTTAGACTGCAAGCAAGTTTCGCATTTTGCATTTCTCAAATGTTTTGTTCACATTTTAGCAGTTCAGTCATTTGTCATGAAACGCCCATTTTTTTCCCTAAAAAAAAAAAAAAAAAAAAAAAGACCCAGCATTCCTTTGGCAGCCGATGGAGCAATCAGAAGAGTCTGTCCAACAATCCTGCTAGTTTTCTATACAGTTCTCTGGTTGTACAGTGAACTGGAGGCTGCAAGGTGAAAGGGTAAAAAGGACGGTGACCTGATATCTCACGAAGACGTCCGCACCATATGGTGTGTGTCTGTGCGTGCCTGTATCTATGAGGGAAGGGGCGGTGGTGGGTTATGACTCAACAAAAACGGATTGTGGAGGTGGGAGGAGGAAAAGCAAGAGAAGGTGGCACTTAAAGTCTTGCAACGCAGCTCAACTTTCACAACAGACTCCAGATGCATTGAGTACGTTTCTGTACAGTGTAGCAGGTCCAAAAAGAAATGTCAAGTGGCTGTAGATCGGACGGTAGGCAGGAGGACATGATAGAGCGAGGAGGAGACACGGTGTAGCGCTAAGGGAAGATCTGAATGTTCACAAGTTAGCATGAGTGAAAAGTCTCCGGCGGCGGAGGACGGTATCGTAACGGTGCAGACAATCACGTAAAAGGCCAGGGCTGCCTGAACAGCACTGCTTTTGGTATACTGGATTTGGGCTGTGGCCGTTGAGTTTGGGGCTCCTCTGTGAGCCAATGGGGTTTCATCATGCATGGGTGGGGGGGGACTGGGAGTGGGTGGAGGGAAGCTTCTTCTTAACTCCCATAATGCATCGTGTTGCTTGGAATGGCCATAGGTGAGGCCATGGAGATGGCAGCACCGCCCATGGTGAACTGGTTTGTGACGGGGTAGTGGGTGCTGCTGCTGCTTGGACCTGCCTGGCCCGTCGTCGCTCCTGGAAATGTAAACATAACAGTAGAGAAATAAATTATTTTAATACAATTACCATTGTCATTCCTTAAGTGGTCAGCAGCCGACAGCTGGGAACAACCCAAGTAAATGTTTCAGAGCCTTCTGGGTGTACCATGAGATGAGGAGTTTCTAGGTGTACCACGAGATGAGTTTCTGGGTGTACTGTGTTAAGCACGTTCCGGGTGTACCGTGACATGCTGCGTTCCGGGTGTAGAGTGACATGATGTGTTCTGGGCTTACAGTGACATGTGTTTCGGGTGTACAGTGACATGGCGTGTTTCTGGGTGTACCCGGATTTAGTACTTAACAGGGGCATGGGGATTTTTGCCCCTAAAAGCAATGGAATTACCCTTTAAATTGGGATGACCAGGTCTTTTTAATGCTCACGTGAAATACAAATGTGAACTTTTGAATTTTACTCTTGTATTTGCAAAGTGGGTCGAAAATTAGTATTTTGTCCGAGTCATTGAATATTGTCAAGTCAACATTTGAGAAAATTGCCATGAAATTATCCAAAATGCCCCAAACGACGACAATAATAGTAGCACATGGAACACACAGAACATGCTGGAGGTGGCATTTAAATATTCAAGCCCTCTCCAACCATTACACGAAAACACAATTAGTAGAAGCAGATAAAAAAAAAAGAAAAAAGAAAAAAAACTGCATTTCTGAACAGTGTGATTTTTCTCCAAACTAACATACATACAAATATACATGAGAAAACTAGACATCTAAGCACCATAAACCCTGACCAAACTTGTTGGGTCACTTTACCAACATTACTTTATGTGAAGTTGCAGAAAACATGTTCATAATGTAAATATATTAATTGAAGCAAAAAAAGACAAAAAACACTAGTTTAAGCCTCAATGAATGTTCCTCCATTCGCCGGAGACTTGACTTGTTGCCGTCTGAGACAGTTGTCTTCAAGAAGCCATGACAGTACTTTTATAGGTTCAGGTAAATGGTAGGGCTGTCAAATCGTTTAATATTTAATTGCATGATTTACCACATTTTTAATACTCTGTGGGAGTGTGTGTGTTTGGTGGCTGGCTTAATTGGCCTCACCTGGTCCAGTTGGCGTCGGTGGGACTACACCCGTGGTGCATTGCCTAATCAGTGCACCACATGTTAAGTCAGACACACCCACACCTCTGTCCACGTCATGTCTTCAATCTTAATAAACCGGACTTTAACACCACTACCTGCGTCCTTGAAGGAGCCTAAAATAAGCCACGGCATTGTGGCAGGAGACTCTGCTACACTAGCAGTCTCCTGCCACAATGCCACGACATGTGAACAGAGCAGATGGTACCCTTGCTAGCATGCTAGTGTTCTCTGAGTGTGTGTGTGCTGATGGCTGACAACCTGTGGTGCACTGATTAGGCAATGCACCACAGGTTTGTAGCCCCACCAACCCCAGACACCAACTGGGCCAGGTGAGGCCAATTAAGCCAGCCACCAAACACACACTCCCACATACTCCATGGAAGTTGACAAAATATGCTTGTTTTATGCAAAGGTATGAAGTAGTCAAAAAGCTCTTCAGTGGCAAGGCGCCAGGTGTGGATGAGATTCGCCCTGAGATGCTGAAGGCTCTGGAGATTGTCGGGCTGTCGTGGCTGACACGCCTAGTCAATGTAGCGTGGAGGTCTGGGACAGTACCTGTGGAATGGCAGACCGGGGTGGTGGTCCCCACTTTCAAAAAAGGGGACCGGAGGGTGTGCTCCAACTATCGGGGTATCACACTGCTCAGCCTCCCCGGGAAAGTTTATTCCAGGGTGCTGGAAAGGAGGCTCCGGCCGATTGTCGAACCTCATCTCCAGGAGGAACAATGCGGATTCCGTCCCGGCCGTGGAACAGTGGACCAGCTCTTTACCCTCGCAGGGTTGTTGGGGGGCGCATGGGAGTTTGCCCATCCAGTCTACATGTGCTTTGTGGACTTGGAGAAGTCCTATGACCGTGTCCCCCAGGGAATCCTGTGGGGGGTACTACGGGAGTATGGGGTACCGGGGCCGTTGGTACGTGCCATTCGGACCCTGTACGAACAAAGTGCGAGCTGCGTCCGTATTCTCGGCACAAAGTCAAGCATGTTCTCAGTGGGTGTTGGACTCCGCCAAGGTTGTCCCTTGTCACCGGTTCAGTTCGTGATCTTCATGGACAGAATCTCAAGGCGCAGCCGAGGTGAGGAGAGTGTCCGGTTTGGGGACCTCAGAATTGCATCTCTGCTCTTTGCAGATGATGTGGTTCTGTTGGCTACATCAGACCGTGACCTCCAGCATGCACTGGGGCGGTTTGCAGCCGAGTGTGAAGCAGTCGGGATGAGAGTCAGCACCTCCAAGTCTGAGGCCATGGTTCTCTGCCGGAAAACGGTGGAGTGTTCCCTCCGGGTTGGGAGTGAGTTGCTGCCTCAAGCGAAAGAGTTCAAGTATCTCGGGTCTTGTTCACGAGTGAGGGCAAAATGGAGCGGGAGATGGACAGACGGATTGGTGCAGCGTCTGCAGTGATGCGGGCGCTGTACCGGTCCGTTGTGGTGAAGAGGGAACTGAGCCGGAAGGCGAAGCTTTCAATTTACAGGTCCATCTACGTTCCAACCCTCACCTATGGTCACGAGCTTTGGGTAGTGACCGAAAGAATGAGATCGCGGATACAAGCGGCCGAAATGAGTTTCCTCCGCAGGGTGGCTGGGCTCAGCCTTAGAGATAGGGTGAGGAGCTCAGACATCCGGAGGGAGCTCGGAGTAGAGCCGCTGCTCCTCCGCATCGAAAGGAGTCAGCTGAGGTGGTTCGGGCATCTTTCGGGGCACGTCCAACTGGGAGGAGACCCCGGGGCAGACCCAGAACTCGCTGGAGGGATTATATATCTCGTCTGGCCTGGGAACGCCTCGGGATCCCCCAGGAGGAACTAGAGTGTGTGGCTGGGGAGAAGGAAGCCTGGGGGGCCCTGCTTAGCTGGCTGCCACCGCGACCCGACCCCGGATAAGCGGACGAAAATGGATGGATGGATGTATATTTATCATTGGAAATCGAACACCATAAACAAGTAATGTCCAGGAATACTCACTCAGGTACTGCAGTTAGCATAAAAACAAAAAACACAAGCCAGCAAAATTTGACATTGCTTGGCAATACGCTTCTCACACAATGTAGTGTGTCCAACATTTTGGAAGCATCAACACAAACTGAACCAATCCAGGGACCCGCACAGGTGAAGCATTTACCAATGTGCTCAAATCACAACTCATGGCAAACTCAAACACAAGAAATGATGCATCTGAAAAATGCATCGGCAACAATCAGCTTTACAATTACTTAAGTATAGATCAAAAATCACTTGCACTTCTAAAGCAATCACCATTTTGGGGAGGGGTCAATGCCTAACCTTGTGATGTGGAGGGCATTTGCCCATTTGAAATGGTGGGCTTTTTCCCATTTGAAATACTTTTGACCGGGCACCGCATGACATAAAGAGCCAACCAATAGATTTTCAGTACTCTAAAGACAGTTTTAAGCTGTGGCTGACTGTGTGCGTGTAAACTTGCCACTTAGCGACACATACGGTGTCCCACCGGGTCTCAAATTAATGCAAATTTGCAGTATGTGTGTGAATGTTTCCAAAGAAATTGTGGCTTTCAAATAAATTGGTGTATTTATCACATATTTATCGGGTTGGCAGCCCTAGCAAATGGTTCTAGTATTGCCAGGTTTTTGTAGGGCTTTGGTCGAGTTAAGGAAAGGATGCAGATTTTCTTTTTTTTCTTGGGGGGGGGCAACTGTTCAAATGTAGAAGAAATGACACTGGTTTGCCTCCCAGATTTTCTTGCTCTTCTACTCTCCCATAGCAAAGTGGACAGATATGTCTCCCCCAAAACTCATTGGTGTGCATACAACCTGCATCTCCCCAGGGCTGTTTATCTGTTAACTCCAAGTCAGTGGTTCCCAACCTTTTTCAGATCTGTGACCACATTCCTGTCTAGTAAATTTCCATCTTTGTTTGCGTGCGTCTGTGTGCATCGTTTTTTACCCAATCAACATATGCCCGCAATATCAATGTCCCAGTGACCGTATGTGCATTGTGCCACACCAAGTGGCTACCATGGGACCTTTCAAACCTTTAGAAATCTGAATATTTTCAATCAAGATCATAACATTGCTATAGCTAATAGGTCAGCAATCTGCTGTAACCCCATGCATATCAGGTGACCACAAGGTTGGGAAACACTGCATGAAGTGTTTGTGTAGACAGAGATGCACCCGAGGAGTGAACATACCCTGGACAATTCCTGTGCTCATGATGGAGCCCATCCTAGAATGGGTGTGGTTCACAATCCCAGAGTTCACTGTGAAAGAAGGAGGCAAAGTGGTTGAGAGTGAAATCCCCAGTTACCCTAGTTATATTAGTTATAAACGGCTGGACAACAACACATAAACTAGTAGTCTAATAGTCAGCCAAATCTTGAATTGATTGACTTGCTGAGTCAGTCAAAAGAAACATGTGCAGTCTAATCTCAAGGTACTAACCCCCAACCCAGCTCTGCCTAGTTCCACGTCAGTACATGGTGTGGTGTGCTTATGTATACTTTTATATTTATTTGCGAATGGTGTGCTTAAGTATTTCTCTGATTTTATTTTATGGTGTAAGATATTATGCCCCAGACGGCAAAGCTGCAGTGTTTCATTGTGAGGCGTTACAAAAGGAAAGACCTTGTTTAGTAAGGCTACCTTAGGAGAAAAGGCAAAATAATAATAAATAAAATAATAATAAAAAAATAACAATAATAATCAAATGCAAGCATTCTTAAGTAATATCAGAGCACTCAGCCAGGCTAGAACCCAAGGGCCACAGTAGGGTTGTTTTTTTAACCTGCTACACAGATTCAGTCTTTGTAGTGTGTTTGTGTGCCTTTGCCAGCATTTTTCCACATTGATGATCGGCATCACTGTGTATGAGTCTTAAGTGATGGCGCAGTTGGTTATGTGGGGTTTGGAGGTGTAAGCAATATTGATATTAATATTGAATCATTGATTTTATTTATTTATTTCTCTGTGCAATGTAGACATTTTTTTTACTTAAATTGGTTGCTTGGAATACTATTCTGCATGTCCATTGCACTCCGAACCATCCCTGGAAGCAGGGATTCCCACATTCCTTCAAGGTTTCTTCCTGGTTAATTAATGTAATTATTGTGTGTTGATAAATATAAACCTGTAAAGCCCTTTGAGATAGGCTTTAGAAATAAAATTGACATGACTTTACCTGTTTGACGGACACTTAAATAGACAAAGACGCAGAAAAGAGAACAGCCTGGCCCATGATGCACCGCATCCCAAGGTATTTGGCCGCAACTTCCTGCGCTGCTCAAAACCTTGGCGCACATTGCGGTGCCATCCATTGCCATCGTATGATGCTTCATATTCTTTCTATGTTCCGTGGCTCGTCTGGTGTGCGACCCGCTTTACAATGAAGCTCTGTCGTAACAGTGACTCAGCTCAAGGGTGGATTCCGAAAGTCACCAACTTCCTCCACACACTCACGATTTTGTAGTTTTGCTTTTTGAAGCGTTAACCAAATGTCAGCATTGCGACAGCCCTGTTACCATGTCATAAGACATAGAAGTAACAGGGCAAGGTCATAGAAGACATTAATGCCTTGAATAGAGATAATGATAAGAGATAATGTACAACAAACCGGCAGGCTGATGCAGGACCCCAAATCGACTGGCCGTCTTGCTCCCCCTGAAGACGTAGCGCGTACAACAGGAGTAGCCCAAGAGATGTGTACATTTTATGTACATTTACAATAAATATTCAAATATATTCAAATCTTTTTTTGGAATGCCATATTCAAATTAGATTTATTTTGGTCCAGTAGACAGCTCCAGTTGACGCAGTTATTGTATTTAGTTTTAGGCCTATATTGTACAATTTGAGAGACATGGGTCTGTCCCTATGAGAGACATTTAATATACTTTGGACTTATATATTATAGAACATATTGTATATAATAAATAGAGAATATTGGTTCCATCATGACTTCCAAAAAGCACTTCTATCAGGCAAAGCTGGGGTTGGTTCACAGAACCACACGCTTTGTTGTGGCCTTTGTGGGCATTTCACCTCATCTTTTTTTATCTCGCGCAGATTGACGATCGCATCTTGTCCATTTTTGCAGGGTGGATCCATTTCCCACATATTTCCCAAACCCAGAGACCGTCTGTGTTTTATACAGGAACAATTCTCCCTTGTGTGCTACTGCATACGTACCCAAGGGAATAAGGTTGTTGTGTGACACTGCTGAACCACTGCCGATGACTGTACTGAGGTCATAAGCCGCAGGCATCCCTGGAGAAGACAAAACACAGCCATCAATTACAACATCTATGCAATTTAATCCCCAACCATTTCACTTTCACTGAGATTAACATTTTCAAATTTCACATTCCTTCATGTTTAAATTGTCTTTGGCCGTCATATCAAGCCCATCCATCCTATCCAGCTGAGAAGAGAATAGAACTTTATTTATCCCGAAGGAAATTCTTGTGCCAGGTTACATAGCGATACAGTACAATAAAACAATATGGAAAACAGAATGATAATACACTAACGGATGTACACATTTACAGTTAAAATATACAAATATGTAGGCAAGGTAAGATATTCCGACGGCGAAAACAATTTGGCATGATTGAAGTGAAATGACATGACATTAAGAATATTGCACATGATGATGAGAGGAGATGAGAGGTAGTGTTATCGACAGTATTTATAGACAGCATGATAATAATAATAATAATGATAATAATAATAATATAGCACATGATAGAGTATTGCACATGATGTTGGACAGTAAAATTAATAATATTGCACGTAAAACTGGGGAAAGTGCACATGATGTTGAGAGGTAAAGGGTTCCGTTCCATGTGTCCATTCTTAAGATATCTCCCTCTCTGTTTTATGTGTTTTATGTTTGGTGGCTTGGGGTTAAGGGGATGCCATCAAATAGAATTTGAATGTGTACCACTTGTAAAAGTCCCATTTGGGACTACAATTGTGATTAGGAGGGATATAAAAACCACTTAACTTTGATCACCTTGCATGCGTTTTGTATTCCAAGCTGACAATTCAGAAACAGATGTTCCCAAAACCTTTTCATTGTCAACTACCTTCCTGTCGCATGATGCTTTTTATGCAGAAACTGGAGCAGTCAAGTCTGTGTGGCGCTGCTTCCAGAGTAAGGAGAAGGGAATTTTTTTAAAAACCAAGCCGTTATTTCTGTGCAACACTACTTCAGGGCCACACTTGCCGCCGCGCTACTGAGCCGTGCATCTGCTACACGATGCTAAACGTCAGCTTGCTTGACTGCTGGTGTGCGAGCCGCTTCAGCTTCGTTTACCTGACACGGCCATGCCTTGGTTCATGCTGTAGGCTCCCCCTGTGTTCCACATGTTCTCTGAGGGGGAGGAGTAGTGAGAGCCCGGAGGGGGCGTAGGGCTGGTGCCTGTGTACCTGCAAATACATGACATGAGCATGTGGTCAATAATAACAACGACAATAACAATAATGTACAATACAGAAAAATATGCACAGGATAATGTTTCCTAATGAATAACTGCAGAATACAAATTTAAGAGTGCACAGGGTACAGGACAAGTCGGGCATAGACATGGGCTTTAGACTCAAATCTTCCACAACTCAAATCTTCGATAGAAAGGCATGGAGTCGATAATGGTCAAATCAGTACGTCGGGAAAATTGTGTCTAACAGCGGGGCCTTCGATTGGTAGGACTGGGGTGATAAACGTGATACCCCAGCATTGCTTGGCTTCAACAAGGAAAAGCCTGTAAGTTACACAATGTTTTTTGAGGGGGATTCACTATTCTGTGTGCAATTCGCTGTGTTACAATTGGCTTTCAAGAAACGTCCTTATTGTTTGTTTGAGTCGGAGCAGAGCAGCACAGTCTAGGCCATTAGTCTAGAATTTCTCATAGGTTTACACATTGCATATAAAATTATAAAAAATGATAAACATGACCCAATAAAGTCTAACGCAAACTGTCAACAGCAGCCGTCATATAGTAATTTTCTCATCCACCTCCTTTACTTAAAGAGCTCTTATTACACCACCAAGCTGAAGATAGATTCTGAAAATCGCTTGGAATAGCTAATCACACTCACACCCGGTGGTGTAATAGGACACCATTAGGCAGCTACCGCACAAGTACAACTTCGGCAGTACATGCTACATGTCTTGACCGTCTTGCCTTGCGGTCGGGTCCACACTACACAACTGGGAACATTTGGCAACCAATACCAATTTGGCAGAATGTTGAATAGATCTAACTACATTATATACGTTATGTCTATATTGTGAAATACATGCAAAACGAACATTTTAACAAACTGGTCATAGCTGCTCAATCAATGTGTGTGTGTGTGTGGAACAAATATAACCTTCATGTGTAATATTATACCAATATTGTATGAATGTCCAACAAACAAATTCACCAAACTGCTCATGGCAGTGCTGCCTGCTATATGTCATGTCAGGATGAGTTTATTGAATACATTTGTGCATATAATGTGGCCTACATTATATGCACTAATTTATTCAATAAACTCTACAAACCTATATTGTAAAATAAACGTAATCAAAGATCTCCCCCAATAATATAACAAAAAAATATTGGCCCTCCCGACTCCATGGCCTGGTGAATCAGATTTGACCATGCTAAATCTGAGGAGAGCACCTCTAATAGACACCTAAAAAAGGGGTAAGACACACTGCTCTGATGGGCTGTAGCAGCAATCTTTTTTTTTTTGCCTATCTGACTTCTTTACTTCAGACACAAACTCAATTTTGGCACCCAATGTTCCCACGGAGTATTAATAAACCAACGATCCATACATCTAAATATGGACACATAACTGCATGCTTTGGCACCGACACCAATAACACAATCAAATAAATTCTCCTGAAAAAAACTTTCAGCAAAACATTTAAATTACACACTCAAGGCACAAGTATAAAAACTCACCTGAAAAATGGGTTCTTCAAGTCCAAGAGGTTGCTGGACTTAGAGCCCGTCTGGTCCACTTGAGCGACAATACTGATGTCATAGCTTTGTCTGTTTGGAATCAGAGGTGGCAAAAGTATACACATCCTTTACTTAAGTAGAAGTACAGATACTCTGGTAAAAGTTGAAGTACTGATTCAAATTCTTTACTCAAGTAAAAAGTGAAAAGTACAGGCTGTGAAATGTACTCAAAGTACAAAAGTAAAAAGTATCCATTTTAATTCTTAATATATTGAAAATAATAAACTTAATGTGGACCAATATTAATGTGGCTCCAATGCAGAAAATCAGCTTTCAATGCCAGCAACAGAACTGGAAACTTGTCTTGCTGCCCTGAGGCTGCGTCACAATATCGGCTTCTTGTTCATCCATGTTTAGTTCTCGCTAGTTACGTCACGTGTTCCTCTCGTATTTTATTTTTAAGTCTGTTTCGTCTCGTTACGTCTGACGTGAAATCAGAGCTTCTCTAACGTGGATGGATAAACCAAGCGTCTCTTCTATGTGTTGTTGTCCATCCATTTAGCTTGAAATCGCTCTTGATGTTGGGAAGGCGTGCTGATGTATAACAAAACCCGACAATTCCCCTCAAATGCAATAAAACTAAAGTAACGAGTCCCGATTTGAAAATGTAAGGAGTAGAAAGTACAGATATTCGTGTTTAAATGTAGGGAGTAAAAGTAAAAACTTGTCAAAAAAATAAATACTCAAGTAAATTACAGATACCTGAAAAATCTACTTAAGTACAGTAACAAAGTATTTGTACTTCATTACTTCCCATCACTGTTTGGAATAAGGATAAAGGGAGATCATAACGATTATGTAAATATCCATTGTGGTTGATTCTCATTTATTTGGATGGTGTAAAATGTAGCCCATACATCAGGTATGTTAAAGACTGCTGCCAACAAATACAAATCATTAAACTCAAGTCACCTGTATATCTGCCATCCTACCTCTTGTTTGCAATCAACAGCGCGGTGCCAGAGAGCGTATCCCCAGCCTTCGTAAACAGCGGCGACTGGAGTAAGCAGCGTACTTGGTACCAGTGGGTGAGGGGCTCGGTGGGGGCTGTGGAGAGCCATACAGTCATCCTAGAAGATGGAGAAGTTGGGTATTACAGTCTCGCATAGCCTCTTTGTTTTAGAGAAAGGTCTGACTGAACACATTCTTGGAAAGGGACGGAAATGCTCCATTTGGTTTGTGTATCTTGAAACTAATCACAATCGTCTTGGACGGCGCCAAGCCCAAGATGAAGCAAAAAAGGCACATAAATCAGTATGATGTATGTATATGAGACATTGGGACAGATTATGAATAAGCATTTGACTTACATTGATCCGATAAACGCCACATCAAACCAGAAAGCCAAGCCGTGCACCAGGCCAGAATGCATCATGTGGAACTTGAAGGGTATCTCTATCCTTTAAACCAGAAGAGAAAGAGAAAAGATCAAACACAATCCATGTAAATGAATTTATACATTCGATATTGCACACAGGACACCCACAGACCTGTAGAGATCCTCTTCCTTGGTATCCAGGAAGTTGACTGTGTACTTGACTGACTTTGCCATTAAAATACGAATGTCAAACGTGTCCTATGCACAAGGAGAGAAGTCACATCATGAGGCAAAACAGATTTACTGGCTTATCAAAATATAGAGAAGTTTCTGCCGGCATCAACACTGTCAACACTATCAGAATCAGCATGAGACAGGCGCGCATCCATGTGCATATTGTACCACAATGGGCTGGCGGAAATACTCGTCCACGGCCGCACCGCGCAGGGCAGAGAGGTCTACACCATGGAAGGAGGGCTGGTACCTGAAAGGTGGAGAGGACTGATGTTTAAAATGACAAAATGCCAGGGACTTTACACAGATTATTGCAAATGTAGTTTGTGATAGCGTATGATTGAGTGCCATGTCTCCCAAAAAGTATACATGTAAACCCCTTTGGGAATCAGTAACTTTTATTGATACTTGAAATTTGAGACATTTGAGAATTAAGTTTGCCTAGCCTTCAATAATCCCGGTTGATGTTGGCCATTTATTTCATTACACAGGACCCGTTCTCCATTACTTGGAACCATGAGAAAAGTACAATAATATATCAGCACAATAAATGTATGCTTGTGACATATATGACATGACTCATCTCTTGAGACGTTACGTCATAGGACCTGCTAGCCTCAATAGCCATATCGATGAGCTCAGATCTTATTGATTTTTGGGTTTTCATACATTTGGAACCGGCATGCAACGGTACAGTTGGCCCACAGTAATGCTACAGTTTTGTTACCTTTTATATTAAAAACAACAACATTTTGAACACTAGATGGTAGTATGTACCTGGTCAGGTGATATGAGTCAGCTGTTTTTACAAGATTATTGTGCATAGGTGGAAGGAGCACACGGTTCTTTGTGTAAACAAATGTAAGCATGGCAAATACAATGGAACTCTGGTAACTCTGGATAATTTCACCTTCAACACAGCAATCATTGCACTATGTAATCACCCTTCTGCAATAAACGTAAACATCACCCAAAGATACAGCATAGTATGGACATTCACTTATTAACTGGATACGCAAGTGACTAAGTGGAAGGCAGCCACGAGAGTTGCGCAAACGAGTTAACTCTCCTTCCTCCACTTGCAAGAGATACGGCCGGGTGACGGCAACATCATGTTAGATGTGTTTTCATTCACAGAGCAGACAGTGGTAAAACAGTGTTTGCAGGCTGTAGTTTGCTGACGGTCTTCTTACACTCATCATACCGCAAGTCGAATCCAAAGTATTCCCACACAGCGGACTTAAAAGACGACGGTGCCTCTTCAAATGTTCTTTTCTCTGTATCGCTTGCCATTGTCATGTGAGAGCTGAGAATTTTTGTTTGAAGTTTCACTTCTTCAGCTCGAAATGTGCATGCAGGGTGCTGATAGGCTCCAGGGAAATTGTGATTGACTCCAGGGATGTTCTGTGCCTTCGAATGTACAATGTGCGTGTAGTCTGCAGTGTAGTAAGAACGTTTTGGAAATTATAGGCAAATGATAGCATACCGTAATATTTCAGTGCACGTGCTGGACAGTAGGGGGCGCACCGAACGGTATGAGAATATACAAGTCAAGTATTTTTTTTTTTATTATTGTCACTTCAGTTTACACGTGAGTATAAGCAGTGAGTGAAAAACCTTGTGCAAAACGCCCGACAGCCGACAGTAATTATAAAAGAATACAAAATAGAAATAGAACTAACAAAAGAAAAATAGAACTATGAATATAAACTGTGTACCTTTGCACCCCTAGTGCTATCCCATCCTATTTATCAATTTGCTTACTAAGTGACCAAGCCGTTCCAAGTGAGCAGCCGTTCACTCAAGCTCAGTAGGTCTAAAGAAAATTAAGACCCAAGTAAATATAATCCATTAGATCATAGTTTTATTAACTGAGTGAACATTTCCATGATGCGCCTCCGGAGTGGTAACAGCTGAGCACCGCTGTGTGCATGCAGCAGGTCGAGCTTGTTTATATACCAGTGGTTATTGTTCTTTATCAAATTAAAACAGGTAGGCTCAAGTCATGAAAAGACCAACTGATCTTGAACAGCAGCGACATGGCAGGGACACTCAGTTACTGATTGGGGTGACAGTTTAATGTTGGTTAATTAGGCCTAAAGCAGGGTCTTACTCATATCCATCATTGAACATCTTTAAAATATCCATCAACAGACATTCTCACCAGAAGTTGGCCTTGGTGAATTGCTCCATGTAGAGTTGCTCATCTGTGAATGGGGCCAGGTGCACATCACCAATAGTGGGGAACATTTTCCCTGGCAAAAGACATACAATAATGCATTTGTAAAAACTGATTTTTAACAGTTTACAAATCGCTGATGTATTTCTAATTGGAATCATCACAACGTGTTGATTTGCTCCCCAGAGCAAATCAACACTGACACAACTAACGCCACAGTGTACTCCTGGATGGATAGATTGCATTTTGGACAAAGACATCAACAGTTTAAGCATCTTCATTCTGGCCACAAATGTGAAAGGCTGACATGGCTAATAAGCCTATATGAACACCGGCATAACTGCCCTGACTCAAGACCAAAGTCAACCATGACCCAAACATCACAATGCTAGTTCCACCACTATGCTCAACCAAATTATTAAAAATCAATTAACATAAATACCAGGCATAAAGGGGAATTTCCAAACATTTTCAGTCATTTTCAGACCGACCCGGCTTTTGTATGCACCCCGGACCGTTTTTAAGGTTGCTTCCTCATACTGACTTGTAACATGACTGCAACAGTTTTGCCTTCTGATGACATTGTGAAAAGTGATGCTGCATAATATGGAACACACTGCACTAAGCTTACACACTGACTGAGTCTATTTCTGTTGTATTTGCCAATTCTTTAGGCAGCACATTTGACATGGCATTTACATTGTGTTCTTGGTTGCATCCATTTTATCACACATTACAGTTACCAATGGCACTTCATATGATCTGCTCATTGGAAGATGATATTCTTTCTTTCTTTGTTGCTCTTGTGAAAAAAAGAATTGACTCAAATGATTTGTTGTTTGTTGCATCAAATTCAAATTGACTTCATGTAATTCAATTAGCCAAAATAAAAGGCTTCAAGTTGCCTGGTTCTACTTCCAACATCATGAAATTACTAATTGGTAAATGAATGTCGACATGTTCATTAGAAGGATAATACAATATCAGTCATGAGAAGCAGTGTTGACAATGAGTTTAATGTGGATTTTTATGTTGAATGGGCTTCTATGGGTTGTGAGGGGTTTGCTTACACGGTTCCAAAACATCTCAATATTGAAACAATCAACCTAAACACAGTCTGGGGTTTACATAAAAGCGTTTCAACATACGGCTTTCATGCCGTACCACTTAAGGCCCCTCAACTATGTGACAAACAGCCCAATAATGAGTCACACATAATTCAAAGTGTATCCTGGTAGTTAAAATTATGTCATTAATACAGTGTAATCCGCTTATAGTGATCACGGATATAGTGATCAACCGCTTATATGGATCAAAGAGCCTGGGACAGAATCGTTCCTATACAAACACTGTTTCAATAATTATCTTATAGCGCTCAGCAGGTACAAAAAAAACAAAAACTACTTCACTCCACCTATGTGCCGTACCGTGTCCCATGTATTTTGGCCCCAAGAACAACAGCCAAGCACTGCCTAGTAGCACTCAACTAAATATAGCCTGCATACCAATGACAGCTGTGAATCCATAAAAAATGTGCTACTTCTCTCAAGGCTTACCGTTGGGTTTGAGGAACTTCTTTGCGTGAAGGTAGCTCTCCAGCATGCGCTCGTTAAACAGCATGTAGCCCATGGGCTCAGAGATGATGATGTCCACCTGCTCCGGCAGGGTCACCTCCTCCACCTTCCCAGGGATGACAATCACACGATCTCCAAGACGGTTGCTGTTCACCAATACCTAAAGTGAAGTAAGTAAATAGGTAATGACAAATGCCCATGGCAAATGTAGAAAAGATTTATACAAAAGCTATGATCATGTCAACACGTGTAGAATGACAGGGTAGAGTGTAAAGCATCAAAAACATCAAGTCATTGAGAGCTGAAGACCAAGTACGTACTAGAACACAATTACAGATTCACACTCATCTAAAACATTGTTAACATGTACCGGCTCATCTTTGCTTTATTTGAACCAGATTAGTCTCATTGAGATCAAAACATGTCTAAATGTACACATTAGTAACCTTGTTAACCAAGCAGTACACTAAAGTTGTATTAAAGTTGTACTATTTGGATGAGGCACACCTCAGCATGCTGTGCCATAGTGCTGGCCTCCACAGCGTAGACTTTTCTTGCACCGGCTTGGGCTGCAAAGAAAGACAGTATTCCAGAGCCACAGCCTACATCAAGAATGACCTGGAAAAAATGTAAAAAATAAAATTATAATAAGTTACGAGCGGCCTTTCATACTTTGAATGTACACTGTTAATGGTCCCTATTCTTTCATTTGTCAAGTGCGATTTAAAAGGAAATATTATTAAAAGATCTAAATCAACTTGGTTTTGTGGTTCATTTCAAGACCAGCCTAGCATTGTGAATTGATTTAGGGTTTAATGCTTGTTATACAGTACATAGCAACAACCCAACCCCTCCCCAAAAAAACAGGTACCTTGTCTTTGAAATCTGTGTGATTCTGCAGGATGGCCCGTTGATAGGTACCGGTCCGGACGTAGTCCTGCATCATGTTCTGTTGCTGGGAGAAGGTAGCCATAGAACTGCACAAGTTCCCAGAGAGTAGGGTGGGGAGAGACATTAACTCCCAAGAGCATAATATAAAGCTTATTCTAGATTATCTTTCATGAGAGAAAAGTACATATTGTCATAGTCGACAAAAAAAAAACCATTGATAGCAGGGCAATATGATTTTTTTTTATTGTTCGCATAATTCAATGATCCTTTGTCTTTGTTTTAGCATGGATGTGTGTGTTGTCCTTCCTCACCTGGAAGTACTGTACTGCGGAGGACTCTTCCGTCCTGTCACTGAACACCGAGCGCTCACCACTGTGCCCACGGCAGTTCTTCAGAAGGTTATAGAATGATGAAAAGTCTGGAACAGAGGACACACACATAATTGATGTATTATACATTGTATAGAATTGTGGAGGGATCAATTCTCCATGCATTCAAGAAAACCGTTAATCAAAAGTCTATCCATTCATTCTGTTCCGCTTATCCGGGGCCGAGCAACACTTGTTCCTCCTGGGGGATCCCGAGGCGTTCCCAGGCCAGGCGAGATATGTAATCCCTCCAGCGAGTTCTGGGTCTGCCCCGGGGTCTCCTCCCAGTTGGACGTGCCCGGAAAACCTCCAAAGGGAGGCGCCCGGGGGGCATCCTAATCAGATGCCCGAACCACCTCAGCTGACTCCTTTCGACGTGGAGGAGCAGCAGCTCTACTCCGAGCTCCCTCCGGATGTCTGAGCTCCTCACCCTATCTCTAAGGCTGAGCCCAGTCACCCTGCGGAGGAAACTCGGAGGGTTGTATCCACAATGTCATTCTTTCGGTCACAACTCAAGGCTTGTGACCATAGGGGACAGTTGGAACATAGATGCACTGGTAAATCAAAAAATCTTTGATCATAATTAAGAATTGCGATTCATTCCATGTTAACGCATTTATATTGATTATTGGTGAAGCCAAAGCAATTCAATCTATTTATTTATTTTAGCAGATCGATTTAGTCAAGTTAGACTTTGCCCATCTGGGCCCTATATAGTGCACTATTTATTTAGGGAGTCACAATTTTGTAGTGTTTTGTAGTTTATTTAGAGAGTCACAATGTGTTGTGTTCTGTAGTGAAATGTGAATGTACAAATCTGGTTCCCATCCCTATATAGTGCATTATACCCATAATGCACTGTAAAAGAAGTGTACAACCGATTCGCTTTATTCCACACTATATCCCATGATTGTCATTGGATTAATCCAAGAGACTGTCAGCACATGCTTGCTGTTTAAAAAAATAAATAAAGGTTTTTAAATATTTATTGTGTGTGTGTGTGTGCATGCGTGTTTGGATACCAGCTGGTGAGGCGAACTGTAGTAGGACACTGTTGCAGCCCAGTGTAATGATGAACGACTGCTTTCCCACACGACTGCACTCCGTCTCCCGGGAGACAGAGCACTTGAACACGCATGTGTCCTCTCCTGAATGAAAGAAGAGCAAATAGTCAGGATTTAGAAGATGTACATCTACAGAGGTATGCAAGCACAGCCTCTCTGTTCATCATGAAACTAACTGTGGCAGAACACCACAGTATACACTTGTCGCAACAAACAATATATACAGTGCTTCACTTTTTCCACAGTTATTTTATAGCCTTATTCCAAAATTGATTCAATTCATTTTTTTCCTCAAAATTCTACACACAATACCCCATAATGACAAAGTAAAAAAGGTTTTTTAGAAATTGCCAATTTATTAAAAATAAAATATCACATGTACATAAGTATTCACATCGTTTACTCAATACTTTGTTGAAGCACCTTTGACAGCAATTACAGCCTCAAGTCTTCTTGAGTATGATGCTACAAGCTTGGCACACCTATTTTTGGGCAGTTCCTCCCATTCTTCTTTGTAGATCCTCTCAAGCTCCATCAGGTTGGATGGGGAGCGTCGGTGCACAGCTATTTTCAGGTCTTTCCAGAGATGTTCAATGGGGTTCAAGTCTGGGCTCTGGCTGGGCCACTCAAGGACATTAAAAGACTTGTCCCGAAGCCACTCCTTTGTTATCTTGGCTGTGTGTTCAGGGTCGTTGTCCTGTTGGATGTGAACCGTCGCCCCAGTCTGAGGTCCAGAGTGCTCTGGAGCAGGTTTTGATCAAGGATCTCTCTGTACATTGCTGCATTCATCTTTCCCTCGATCCTGACTAGTCTCCCAGTTCCTGTCGCTGAAAAACATCCCCACAGCATAATGCTGCCACCACCATGCTTCACTGTAGGGATGGTATTGGCCAGGTGATGAGCGGTGCCTGGTTTCTTCCAGACATGACGCTTGGCATTCAGGCCAAAGAGTTCAATCTTGGTTTCATCAGACCAGATAATTTTGTTTCTCATGGTCTGAGAGTCCTTTAGGTGCCTTTTGGCAAACTCCAAGCAGGCTGTCATGTGCCTTTTACTGAGGAGTGGCTTCCGTCTGGCCACTCTACCATAAAGGCCTGATTGGTGGAGTGCTGCAGAGATGGTTGTCCTTCTGGAAGGTTCTCCCATCTCCTCAGAGGAACGCTGGAGCTCTGTCAAAGTGACCATCGGGTTGTTGCCGGGCGGCCAGCTATAGGATGAGTCCTGGTGGTTCTAAACTTCTTCCATTTACGAATGATGGAGACCACTGTGCTCGTTGGGACCTTTAATGCTGCAGACATTTTTCTGTACCCTTCCCCAGATCTGTGCCTCGATACAATCCTGTCTCGGAGGTCTACAGACAATTCCTTTGACTTCATGGCTTGGTTTGTGCTCCGACATGCACTGTCAACTGTGGGACCTTAGGCACAGAGGTGTGTGCCTTTCCAAATCATGTCCAATCAATTGAATTGACCACAAGTGGACTCCAATCAAGTTGTAGAAACATCTCAAGGATGATCAGTTGCACCTGAGCTCAATTTTGAGTGTCATAGCAAACGATGTGAATACTTATGTACATGTGATATTGTAGTTTTTTTATTTTTAGTGAATGTGTAAAAAAAATACTTTTTTCACTTTGTCATTATGGGGTATTGTGTGTAGAATTTTAGTATTTTTTTTTATTTAATCCATTTTGGAATAAGGCTATAACATAACAAAATGTGGAAAAGTGAAGCAATGTGAATACTTTCCGGATGCACTGTATATATATTAAATGGAGTTTAAAACCATGTATAATAATGTATAATAGACATTTTAAAACAGTTTTTTTTTAATGGTTATAGTGCAGCTCGGTATTAAAAAGAAAAGAAAGGTAAAAATGGTTGAGGAAAAACATTTCATTGTTTGACACTCAGCTCTGCATGATCGGCCCAGTGTTTTTGCCTTTACTTTAGCTGGTAATACTTTAGCATTTCTTTGCCACCACGCCAGAAAAAACGAACCAAAAAAAAAAATCTACCAATCAATGATCTAATGCACCGCCTTGCGGACTCAACATCACTTGCTTACTTTTCAGAGGAAAAGAAAGACCTCGGGTAAGTTAGTTAAGGACTGAAAAGATTCCTTGAATAACTCGAGTTAAGGCAGATTTGGGTGCTCAACAGTTTTGAAAAGTGTCGCTCGATCAAAATGAATTAATGCTTCCTGAAAGGTTCAGTCTTCTCCATGGTAACCAGACTATCCACCAGCCGTTCTGTCTGCAGATTTATGTTTCACGTTACATTGCAAAGTTATGTTACAGACCAAAATACCAATAAGGAAGGGAAAACTACAATCGCCATGGTGACGTTAGAATAGTACCCAATTACATTGCACGACAATATATGACATCCACAACAAGTAATATTTCCTAACAGTTTAAGGAAAATGCAGCCTCTGTCTCATTTATGCGCATTTGGAAGATAATTTACATGTAAATTGCATTTGGCAGATAGCCGAAATTGTTGAGTGGCGTTCTCGGGCTGGGGCATAGGGTCTGACTAATATTTGGAGGTAGGTAGGGGCAGTTCCGCTGACAGCCATGAAGGCCAGTACGAGTGTCTTGAATCTAATGCGAGCAATTACCTGTTCATTTTCAGGAGTTTCCTGATGTAGGAGAGCACCAGTGTTTCCCATGTATTGAGATAAGATAGAACTCTATTCACCCCGAAGGAAATTCTTTTGGCAGAGGATGCTCAAAAATAACATCATAAAAAAAAACAATAGCTCAAAAATACCAACAAGATAATAATAAAAACAATAGTGATGTAACTAATGAAACTAATGCACTTGGTCATGTCTTAGCTTACATTAGCTTTCTGCTTGTTAACTTTAGGGAAGTAGGCTAACACTACTCCTGATAGCATGACAGTGCGAGACATCAGTATTAGGTAGACTGGGAGTAGCCTACTCAACCTGTTGTTGTAACTCAGTAAAAAACTAAAAGCGCCACCCAGTGATCTGTTACTGCAACCAAACACATTGAATTACACATACATGTTTTGTGAATTACATTTTCAGATTTGGGGAAAAAAAATGTATTGTACACTTTCAACATACATGTAACCTATAACCATAATTATAACCGTATAACATCAAACACGACTTAAAAACTGCAATTTGTCAAAAAACACTTTTTATTGGGGACCCACTCAAATTACCATCTGTGGGTCCCGGGGACTCACTACATTGAAAACCTATTTAGATCACTGAGAATAATAATTGTACAGTGAATAAGCCTAGAAGAAAAATATAGCCAAGATATTTAGTAAACAAAACAAGCAGGCAATTTGAGAAGTAGTAGTGAGAAGTATTATTGCACATGACATTACTCCTTTTCAATACCATTGCCAACATGTTATCTTTTTCTGTAGTTTAAATTGCTGGGGTCAACTTGGGATGTTTCATTTGAATTTGAGTGAAAAGATGTTTTTGTTTTAAACAGATCTAGCTTTTTTTCCTCTTAAACTGCACCAGATTCATGTATTTAAATGTTAGACGCATGTCCCCGGACCACCTTAGAGGGTTTGCAATCCACCCACAGTTGTTTCACAAAATAGGGGCCCCACAACAAAACTTCATATAGCCCCCAAAAAGCTAGAAATGGCCCTGGGACAGGAGGTTCCAACACATTTTTGAACACACAAACACATTGCTTGCATGAATCTTGTCATGCTCCGCAACGTGTTGTATGTGAAAAATGTAATATAAAAGGTGCATGGCCAGCAAAAATCACTGCTATCAATGTTTAGAAAGGAGTGCTGCTGCCCAATGCCTACATTATACATCACTTTAGATGCCAATGCTGTTGCGTTACACATCATGGCTCTGATTACGGAATGCCGGAATGGACCACACATCGTTCCGGCATCATGTTGGCTATTTTGGTTCTGCATAAACAGGCAAACGGCAGCACAATGCTGGAACGTCTTTACAGCAATATTCTGGAATCTCGGTGTAAAAGTGGCTAAAGTGATCGTCTCATCTTGTTATTCCATTATAATGGGTAACTCTGCATCCAATGACGTGAATAGATGTGGTGATTAGGTATCAACTGAGGTATCAAAAGGCCTACTTCCAATTTGGGCTGGGCGACTAATCGATCTCGAATTGAGATCACGATAAAATGTTTGTCAATCTCGATCTATAAGCCTTCGCGATTTTTTTCGATCTGGATAGATCTGACAGCAGCACCATGATGCACCGGAAATATACGCGTCAACAGCCAATCAGTCTGCAGTGTTTGTCTCGACACGCCCATTTGCTACAGCGATTGGCGCAGCCAAAATAACACGACAACAGCCAATTGGTCTGCAGTGATTTGGCTCACCCGCGAGGAACCAGAGTTCCAAAGTGTCCAAATTGTCGCGAAGTCTATTATATGGAACTGGTTTGGTTACTTTCAAAACGACAAGGCGCAGAAAACGACTGTCTGCAAAACATGTCGTCGGACGGTGTCTACCAAGACGGGAAACATGAGCAACCTATTGAAGCACCTGAAACGGAAGCACCCCAGCGACTACACCGAGAGCATGGTGCTGCGGAGCCAAGAAAGCCCTTCCACAAGTAGCAGCGGGGCCCAAACAAGCATCGATTGTGTTGTCATTTGCTGCCATTTCCCCGTATGAAGACGTTCAAAAAGAAAAGCGGATATAAATAATGCAGTATCGTACTTCATCGCGAAAGATGCCTTTCTTGCAAAAAACCTAGAACGGGGTTAAATGATGTGCACAAGCTAAAATGTGTAGCATAATGACAGTGTTTACAGATGTAAAACCAGATGTAAAACCAGCATATTACTTTTTATTATTATTATTATAACAGTTGTACTTGAATGTGCCTTGTTTACTTTTGTTGCATGTTTGCACTTTTGAGTGTTTATTTTTTGTTTACACAGTTGAATGTATTTTACCTTTTATTAAATGTTTACATTTTACACCTTTTACCAATTTTGAACCTTTCATTAATGAACCACTTCATAATTCATAGTTTGTACTTTACCTTACAGTTGTACAGGGCCTTTGAGCCACTTGTTTTACTATTTTTGTCTACCTCGAAAAACTGCCCAGCTTTCAGTTTTATTTACATTTAAATAATTTGAAGGCTATTACAGCATGTTTGCAGTAATAGACATTATTTTGTGTTATCAGGATACTCTTCAAACTGGCAGCATTATCAAATTATATATTGTTATAAAAAAAAATGAAAATGAAACAATATGGGGGGGGGGGGGGTGATTTTTGGCCAGATCGCCCAGCCCTACTTCCAATAATAAAACGGTTATGTTGAGCATGCGGTATGTTGCAGATGGGCAAGCGTGTATTAAGTTATGTTACGTAATGTTAAGTGAATAATTTTTTACTTTAACAAACTTTTGACAGCTGGATCAACTTAATTGTATACTCTTCCGTTCAAAAGCTGCTGTACTCTAGTGTACAGAGAGATTGAATGGGAGTTGGTTAGTCTACCAACATTTAATTCGGGAATTTATATGAGAATAATAATATGACTGTAAATGAGTACGTAACGAGTACGGCGAAAGGGACCATTCTTATTTCACGCACGATGTCACGCACGCCACGTGCACGCGACTGGTCACCGAACAGAAAGTAGTCGCCTCACAACAGCGGCAGGAGGCGACTCCGCTATTGTTCCGCTGAGAACAAAGATGAATGCATCACCAATGTGAGTCCCCTCTCACGAAGAAAGTGGGAAAAGAGAGTACGAAACGTAGCCATTACTAAAAGCGCAGTACGCCGGGAACGTAATTGTTTCTTTTAAAAAATCCAGTCACCATCGAGCGATGCGTGTGGATGAACACAAATCCAGTCCTACTTTCTCATGCCCACAATCGCGAGTTTCGCTAGCTTTAGCCACCACTCTATTGCGTGCACGAAATCGAAACCACGGAACAACCAAGGCAGGAATGGTGGGCAAATCGTGTTAAGAGTATGTTCAGGACAAGGGTCAGCATGCTGTATCGCGCTGCTCTGTCTACCAATGTTAAGGCATTGTATAGCTAGCTGGGTATTATTAGCATTGCAGTGCAATGGTTCGCTTTTATGGTTGGATGCTGGCGTTCTGTAGCAACCAAACGCCGCGGGGAACAAACACACACACGGTTTAAATCACACTGGGGAAAAGGTCCCAGTTTTAATCACCTCCGTTACGATTAACATGGAGACACGCTACAGTCGGATCTGTGCTCGCCGTATTTTCGACGTTAGCCCTGCATGTGGATCAACTAGCGTTACGCGTTACGTAGCATTAGCATCACCAGCTAAAGCAGGCCGGAAACTGAATATGGGGGTGGGGGGTGCACTCACCATTAGAGAGATTGATAAGTGCCGCGTCTTGTGTGGTTTTCACTTCGAGGCGCAACGGTTGTTGCTCGGAGTGGCGCTGTATGTCTCCATTCGCATCGCCGATGGAGAGGAGTCGCACGCCGGGAAACACCGACATCGCCATCTTAGATCTGGAGAGGTCGAGATCGCTCTGAGTCAGGCGCGCTCACAGCCAATAGAAATGTGCCGCTCGTCGCTCTTTGTGTGTGCGCGCGTGTTTGCGCGCGCGTGTGGTTATCGTGGTGATGGACATAGAATAGAATAGAATAGAACTTTATTTATCCCGAAGGAAATTCTTGTGCCAGGTTACATAGCGATACAGTACAATAAAACAATATGGAAAACAACAGAATGATTAAAAATAAACTAACGGATTTACAAATGTACAGTTAAAATATACAAATATGTAGGCAAGGTAAGATATTCCGACGGCGAAAACAATTTTGCATAATTGAAGTGAAATATTATTGGACATGACATAAGAATATTGCACATGATGATGAGAGGAGATGAGAGGTAGTGTTATAGATAATATTATAGACAGCATGATAATAATGATAATAATAATAATAATAGAGAGTGGGCACCTACCTATCGATGTTATAATAAAGGCCACATCACTTTAATTCATTAAAGGTTTTGTCATATCATTGTCACACCAAGACCCCCCATCCAATTAACATAGACCACTTTCATTTACTGTACAATATCCGGACGGGAAATAACGGGGAGTTGAAGTGCCATTCGGGGACTTGAAAGTTGAACCTCCTGTTACAACCTTCAAACAGTGACGTTGTCCAAGTTAACGAGCAATTCAGATAAGCACTGTACAATTACATTTTTTCCACCATACATTCTTATTCGTGGTGCTCATCTCGCTAAAATATGTATGAATAAAAAGCTGCAATAATAATAACAACCTGTAACAGTTGTATCCAATTATTGTATGCAGATTTTAAGTTAAAGTGGTAATCTTGAAGATTTCCGTTTCGTGCTCTTTGGCGACGAAGTGGTAATTGCGTCCAAACAATGTCGCATAGGTGACGTCAGTCCGCTGGCAGTTGGCACCTGGACCACGCCCGTTTGACCGAAAAAACATTACGTTACTTCCGCTTATGGCGGACCAATCACTGCTGGGTGATGGCACACGTGTCACTGACTGTGCACAGCGTTTTTAAATGTTGCGCGGGAACGGCGGCTCGCCATCCAGTACGCAATATAAAAAAAACTGCAATGCAATGGCTTTCAAGACTCAACATTCAAGATTTCGTTATTGCCATATGTACAAGTACAATGGAATGCTTATTCCCCATTCATTCCTGCAGTATTTTTCGAATAAATTCTAAACAACTCTAAACAATTACTAATAGTACCTAGTAAGTACAGTAAAATGTTTTCTTCTTAACAGTATTCTTATAAACAAATACAAAAACAACTCTGAACAATTAGTAATATAGTACCTAATAACTACAGTAAAGCTAAAAAGTGGCTATATGTGTGAACGGTTGTGTGCCATAAGATGGTCACACTGACAATGGCTCCGCGTTCAGTACGTAATTAGCGAAGGGGGGGGGGCTCCCCTACACATCGACGGAGCTGAAGTAGAGATAGTCTCCTGCTTCAAGCTCCTCCTCTACTTTGACAGGTGCACCATCGAGAGCATCCTCTCTGGCTGCATTACTGCCTGGTTCGGCAGCTGATCGCAAGGCCCCCCAGAGGGTGGTGAAGACAGCGGAACGCATCATCGCCTGCCATCTCCCAGCCGTGCAAAGCATCTACTACACACAATGCCTTAGGAAAGCACAGAAAATCATTGAGGACTACAGCCACCCAGGCCATGGAGCATCCATGCACGGACGACCAGACTCAAAAACAGTTTTTCTCCCACAGGCCATCAGGCTTCTCAACCAATCTCATTCATCATATTGATCACTTTAAATGTACATTCAAAACATTGGTAATATTTAGATGATTCAACTATGCTGGATACATATGCCATATTCCCTATGCTATATTTAAATATACTTCTGCATATGCTTCTGATTCTTTATCTTTTGTTTATTTCTGCTATGACATGCCATATGCCATATTTCTGCTACTGCTGCCCTCACTTATGTATCTGCCCTTACTCACTTGTACTTACTTGGACATTTAAAATACTCAATATTCAATCAATACTTCTGGAGTCAACATAAACATTGTATATTTTTTACAACTATTATCTATATTGTGACGCTCAATGTATGTGTATATATATATATAAATCTCTTCTTGCTATTTTATATTTGATCTTTTTGACTACTATTTTCACCAGCCATGTCACAAGAATTTCACTGTTCAGAATGAACCTGTGTTATGAAGAACATGTGACAATAAAACACTTATTGTCTATTTGACAAGTCAAATAGTAATACTCTGGCTGTTGTTTAAATTTTTTTGTAAAAGTGTTGTGGCGTTCAGTACAGTAATATTCGTATACTAGCATAAAATTGGTAAATAGTAGATAGTAACAGCAACATGTGATGGTAAAGTATAATGATAAATGGTAAGTGACCAGTGCAGTACAGTCCAGTGAGAGTGCCTGCATGCTATGTAGCCGAGTTCCGAGTGTAATTGAAGGTCTACCCCTGTAAGTCTAGTGTAATTGTAAGTTCAATCATAGTCCAATAATAGTCCAATAGTTAAAAAAAGAAAATAATTGTCCAAAAAAGAAAATAATCCAATGGTGTAAATCCAATAATCCAACAATAGACCTATAATCCGATCATGTAAGTCTAGTGTAATTGTAAATCCACTAATGGTCCATCAGTCCAATGGACCAAAAAGTTAGCCCATAAAGTCCACTAATTGAGCGATGAGCAGTTCAGTAGGCGCACTGCCTATGGGTAGAAACTGTTCTTGAACCTGCTTGTACTGGTTTGAATGCTGCGGAACCAGCAACCGGACTGCAGGGGTGAGAATAGTTAGTGCCCAGGGTGATTGTGGTCCTGCATGATGGAGCTGGCCTTACGCCGACACCTGGACCGAAAGATCTCTTTGATGGATGGAAGTGCACACCTGATGATCTTTTCTGCTGTCCTGATGATCCTCTGGATGGCTTTCCTGTCCTGAGCAGTGCTATTGTCATACCACACAGTGACACCACCCGACAGAACGCTCTCTATGGTGCCACAGTAGAAGTTCATAAGCCATCGTGTGCTTATGCCGCATTTCCTGAGGCACCGTAGGGGGTAGAGGCGCTGGTGTGCCTTCTCGAGCATGACCCCCGTGTTGTGGGTTCACGCTAGGTCGTCGGAGATCTGTACTCCCAGGAAATGGAAGCAGCTGATGATTTCCACCGGTGTCCCGTCGAAGCTGATGGGGGAGTGGGACCCTCTGTGGTTCCTGAAGACCACGATGAGCTCCTTGATCTTGCTGACATTCAGTACAAGGCTGTTGTCCTTGCACCATCGCGTCAGCTGGGCTACCTCTTCTCTGTACTCTGTTTCGTCGTCATTGCTTATCAGGCAATCTGTGGTGTCATTTGCAAACTTGATTATCCGGTTGCTGCCATGTATGGCTGAACAGTCATGTGTGAAAAGAGTACAGCTGCGGGCTGAGGCAGCAGCCTTGTGGCGATCTGGTGTTGAGGATCAGAGTCGATGAGGTGTTGCTACCAATCGTCACCACTTGAGGCCTGCCAGTCAGGAAGTCCATAATCCAGTTGCAGATGGGGGTGCCCAGGCCTAGATTCCTCAGTTTCAGGATCAGCTTGGAGGGAACGATGGTGTTGAATGCAGAGCTGAAGTCAATAAAGAACAATCTGACGTAGTTGTCTCTCCTGTCTAGGTGTTCCAGGGCAGTGTGTAGTGTCAGGGAGATGGCGTTGTCCACCAACCTGTTTGGTCTGTATGCGAACTGGAGTGGGTCTAAGGAATCCTGACACATTTTGTGTATAGAATAGAATAGAATAGAATAGAACTTTATTAATCCCGAAGAAAATTCTTGTGCCCGGTTGCATAGCGATACAGTACAATAAAACAATATGGAAAACAACAGAATGATCAAAATAAACTAACAGATTTACAAATGTACAGTTAAAATATACAAATATGTAGGCAAGATAAGATATTCCGACGGCGAAAACAATTTGGCATAACTGAAGTGAAATATTATTGGACATGACATTAAGAATATTGCACATGATGATGAGAGGAGATGAGAGGTAGTGTTATAGATAATATTATCGACAACATGATAATAATAGTAATATAATATAGCACATGATAGAGGATTGCACATGATGTTGGACAGTAATATTAATATTGCACTGAGGAAAGTGCACATGATATTGCTGTGTTCATTGTCTTATAGGAGGGAGTTATAGGGAGGAGTTATAGAGTTTGATGGCCACAGGCAGAAAGGACCTCCTGTGGCGTTCTGTGGTGCACCTCGGTAATCTCAGTCTACGGCTGAAGGTGCTTGGCGTGCAGGGGAGGTTATGTGTGTCATGACCAACTTCTCCAGGCACTTCATGGCTATAAATGTTAAAGCCACTGGACAATAGTCATTGAGGTTTATTACCTTGGTCTTCTTAGGTAGCGGCACAATGGTTGTCTTTTTGAAATACACTGGGACGACAGACTGCTGCAGTGATGCGTTGAAGGTGTCCATGTCAGCTGCTCCATGCAGGTCTTTAAGACGTGAGGTGGAACTGCTTTCTCAGTTTTCACCCTCCTGAAGGTTCTACGGACCTCGGATGCACTCAGTTGTCTGTACATAGTCCTCAGGATGGTTGGCCATTTTGGTGGTTGGCTCAGAGTTCTCCCTGTCAAAGCGAGCATAAAACAAGTTCAACTCATCTGGTAGAGAGGGGTCGGTGTTGGTGACTCCCCCTGGGCTCCCCATGTAGTCTGTGATGGCCCGCAGTCCTTGCCACATGCATCTGGTGTCTGAGCCCCCGTACTGCGATTCCAGTTAATTTCATTGTAATCCGTTTTAGCAGTTTTGATGGCCTTCCTGAGGTCTTCATCAGTGGCGCATAGGCTCAGTCACCATTGTGTTAACTCATTCGGCGATTGTGTTAAGTCATTAATTTACAGGAAAATCTATATTATGATTTTAATATTGTGTGTGTGTGTGTGTGTGTGTGTGTGTGTGTGTGTGTGTGTGTGTGTGTGTGTGTGTGTGTCCCAAGTCCAACGAGAGGGCCCTGTGCTGCAGTAGAAAATAAGTCCTTTTCCTTAACTCCGTCATGAGGTCAAGGAAGGATGTGAAGGAGAAGGAGTAAGGAAAAGACAACAGCGGTGGCAAGAGAATCTTACAGCACATACAGTTGGCTACGTAATGGACAGCGGATGGAGTACTAAACATGCTTCTTATATACTTCACCCCGTGCATTCTTACCGTATTGTTATTACACTTTTTAGAGATGAATGCTGCTTGAACATTTATGCTGTTGACACATAGGAGGTCTGTCAGTGACTTCAGGGCCTTCTCTGCAGGCCCTACCATTTTTAACAGATACAAGTTTTTGTTTGTAAAATATCATTGTATTACTGTATTGTATTTAGAATTTAATAAATGTTTTTGCTATTTTATATTTGATCTTTTTGACTACTATTTTCACCAGCCATGTCACAAGAATTTCACTGTTCAGAATGAACCTGTGTTATGAAGAACATGTGACAATAAAACACTTATTGTCTATTTGAGGTAGATTTCTATCATTCATCATCTATCATAACCATCAACACACTATCTGGAGCTGGAACTGGTTCAACTACTGGAACCAGTCGTGTGTTGCAGGCTCTGCAAAATTGTATGTGTGGGGATGGTTACTCCCCCAGGCCCTGCTAGCGGGTCCCAGGTGATGCCATCTAATATCAACCAATCAAGTGGAGTTATTTCTTTCATGAGCATTAACGTTAGTTAGCCTTGCTGCAACTGTTGGGGACAGAGAATGCCGGCTAGTAACGGAGAAGTTGATACCGTCACAGATTTGTCTTGGATTCCTTTTTCAAGGTGATGTTTAAGGGATGTGAAAGGGAAAAAGAAATGCAGGGTGGATTGTTTAAGTGATTGCTGAGTGCTGCTGTGTTATTTATAAATGTTATAGTTGATTAAGATGGATGGCAATGTTCGAATTTGAGTGTGTTGTAAAACTGTATTGAGTGTGTTGTAAAACTCTTTCCTTTAGTGTGGTAATATTGTATTATTGTCAGATTTTGAGCAACATGAGTGGCTGTGTAATGCACTTGTGTTAGTCTAAGAAATAACACGGTTTGCATAGTTTCAACATTTGTTCAGTGGTTTGTGAGCAACGTGCGTGAACAGGTGTCGGGAGGGATGATTGTGTAATGGACTTAATAACGTAGTTTGCATATTGTTTTGAGTTGTGTGTAGTTTGATGGTGGCAGTGGGTTGTGTGTGTGTAAGTGTATAGAGGGGGGTGGCAGAATAGGGTGCCAGATTTCTATAGAGCCTTCCAGGCGAAAACCCGGCTAAAACACACCGTAAACAGGCCTTAATATGTAGCGGAAAAAACACCCAATCTGGCAACACCAGCCACCAGTGTCGCACTGCCGCATGCGTCATCAAAACAAAGCGTTAAAGCAACAATGGGGGAATGCTGTCCCCTCAATGCTAATGTAAACCCTGGTTGGATAAGGATTCAAAATTGGATATGAAGATGAAATCTGACGCAATTTACAAGATGGCTGAAGATTTTAAAATTTCTAACAGCCAACACTCTAAATCTGAACATTCTGCAATGCATTTCAATGAGGAAAAACAAGATTGCGAACAATCTTAAATTAGGAAAAAAAAGTATAAGTTGGAATGCTTAGAAAAGTAATGGCACACTTTGAGAATAAGCTAAACATTTAAAAGTTTGCATGGCGTAGCTACAGTAGCGAGCTAGCCGTAACAGTAACAGTTATGATTTGTGTTTTTTTGCAGGACTTTAATATTATTTAGTACCTGTCTTTGTTTTCTGTCTCCGCCCCACCTGTCAGTGTACTCCATTCCTTGTGTGTTTCCCCCTGATGTTCTAGTTGGTTATTGTTTCAGGTTTTATCTGTTCTGTTCCCCATGTGTGTATTTTATCTGGTTCCATATGTTCTGTTTTCCCATGTGCTTTTTTGACCCAGCCCCTCACCTGTAATTGTCGGCCATTTTGTGTTTCCCTGCCCTTGATTGTTCACACCTGTTTTCATTTGCCCTGATTAGCTACTTATACCTGCCCCAATCCTGTGTTCTTTGTCAGATCCTTGTTTCTTCTCGTGTGTGACTGCCTGTCCCTGTCCGCCTGCCCCTGCCTGCCTGCCTGTGCCTGGTTATTTTTGAATTCAATACTTTATTCCTGCTCCCTGCCTTTGGGTCCTCTCCTCTCTACCGCACCAACCCCCCTGACAGAGTTACAAGTTAAATGTCCAACAACTAAAATGTAACTTAAGTAAAAGTTTAAAAAAACCTATTTCAAGTACCAAAAGTAGAGGTAGTCATTATACAGAAAGGCCCTTTTCAGAATAATGTATTCAACCTTTTAGATTATTGGATTATAATTATTGATTAATCAATGTGTTGATCTCAGCTGATAAATGTGAAGCTAATTTTAAACTTTATTATATATTAATGATTTAATACTGCTTGTGAATTCCCTCGGGGCGCCTTAGCCATAAATTTAATTGATTTGACTGTTATTTGTATATGTAATTAAATGGTTTCTTGTTTATTGCAAAGTAACTCGTAAATTAAAGCTTTTCTCGGCAAATAATGCTTACGAATATACAATATTTCACGCACTCTGAGTAATCTCTCTCTT
>PIJE02000979.1:0-17313 GCA_002895965.2 Coryphaenoides rupestris | reverse complement strand
AGACTGCTGACCCTATGGAAGGCACCAGTGGTACAGGGCAGAGTGCAGCCCCTTTTCACCAATACTAAGTAATTCTTGATCTCCGGGTTTGGGTCCTCTCCTCTCTACCGCACCCCCACCCCTGCCACCCCCCTCTATACACTTACACACACACAACCCACTGCCACCATCAAACTACACACAACTCAAAACAATATGCAAACTACGTTATTAAGTCCATTACACAATCATCCCTCCCGACACCTGTTCACGCACGTTGCTCACAAACCACTGAACAAATGTTGAAACTATGCAAACCGTGTTATTTC
This sequence comes from Coryphaenoides rupestris, assembly GCA_002895965.2. Lineage (NCBI taxonomy): Eukaryota > Metazoa > Chordata > Actinopteri > Gadiformes > Macrouridae > Coryphaenoides > Coryphaenoides rupestris. The sequence continues at coordinate 17,005 of PIJE02000979.1, read as the reverse complement.
TTAGACTAACACAAGTGCATTACACAGCCACTCATGTTGCTCAAAATCTGACAATAATACAATATTACCACACTAAAGGAAAGAGTTTTACAACACATCTCCAATAACTCAGATTATTCAAGATCCCCAGCGTCATTAGCGGCACCTGCGCTGCGCTCGCGCCTGCCATCAATCACCAATTAATCTCCCTATAAAAACCCCGGCTTTCCACCCACTCGGCGTCGGAGCATTATCGTCTATTCCCGCATGGATCGCGATCGCCTCCAGCCAGCCGATCACCTCCCTGCCTACCTGCCTACCGGTTCCTGCATCTGCCTACCCACAGTGGGTAGGCAGGATGGGAGGGGGGTTGTTCCATCTATTGGGCCGGAGATGGCCCAGGCCATAGCATGCACGCAAGACGGTCCAGCAATTCCTATATCGATCACCAGTTGCCGGCCCTGCCTGTCCCCAACCTACCGGCCTTGCCTGACTCCCGGAATACACCACAAACGTATGTCCCCGACCGATTCCTGTTCGCCCGTACCTGCGTCTGTTTGGTGATCCTCCACTTCGACCCCGCTTCCCGGCTTCGTGATAATCAGCGTGTCCCCCACTATCCGTCTGTCTGCTACTTCCTGTACCCTCCCAGCTGATTCACCCACCTGGCTCTAGACCTGCTACCACCATGATGTCTTCCGCCTCTTCCCTGCCAGTACACTGCCTCCATAGGGATCGCGTGTGGAGTGTGTGCTTTCCCCCAGACACTCTACCTGTGTCCCCGCTCCAGCGTCACCTGTGTCCCCGCCACAGTTGTGTTGTGCTGCAGTTGGGTCCTAAATACACCCATTACAGAGCAGTGGCAATTTACAAGATGGCTGAAGATTTTAAAATTTCTAACAGCCAACACTCTAAATCTGAACATTCTGCAATGCATTTCAATGAGGAAAAACAAGATTGCGAACAATCTTAAATTAGGAAAAAAAAGTATAAGTTGGAATGCTTAGAAAAGTAATGGCACACTTTGAGAATAAGCTAAACATTTAAAAGTTTGCATGGCGTAGCTACAGTAGCGGGCTGTTATGACTTGTTTTTTGCACCGCCTGCTGGACATTATTATTATTTACTACCTGTCTTTGTTTTCTGTCTCCGCCCCTACCTGTGAGTGTACCCAATCCTTGTGTGTTTCCCCCTGATGTTCTAGTTGGTTATTGTTTTATCTGTTCTGTTCCTCATGTGTGTATTTTATCTGGTTCCATATGTTCTGTTTTCCCATGTGCCTTTTTGATCCTGCCCCTCACCTGTAATTGTCGGCCATTTTATAGTCGGCCATTTTGTGTTTCCCTGCCCTTGATTGTTCACACCTGTTTTCATTTGCCCTGATTAGCTACTTATACCTGCCCCAATCCTGTGTTCTTTGTCAGATCCTTGTTTCTTCTCGTGTGTGAGTACCTGTTCTTGTTCTTGTACCTGCATGTACTAGTATAATCATTTAAGTTAGTGCCGCTAATGACGCTGGGGCGGCACCGGAGCCCGGAGCCACGCCCACCAACACCGTGAGCCCGGAGACACGGTCGAGACCGTGACAGTACCCCCCCTCAACGGGAGCCTCCCGGCGACCCACGATCACCGGGCTGGCACCATCAGGCGACCTGGAGGCAGGGCAGAGGCCGAGCAGGGACCCCCAGCACTTCCCCAGGCCCAATATGGTATATTTCCACCACAGGAGCCACGCCCACCAACACCGTGAGCCCGGAGACACGGTCGAGACCGTGACACATAGACTACAAAGGCAGTAGACTGGGTATACAAAGGGTCACCATTTGTACACAATGATATATTGACAATAACCAAAAATAAAGAACTAATTAGACAAATAGGTTGTAATCTAACCAAAACTAACCAAGGGACAAAAACAACAGTGCCAACAGAGCTCCTCCTTCACCAGTACACATACCTGAAGTTAAGTCTTCTCCAAGAATGGGGTCAGGAAGGACAAGGCAAGTTTCCCACTACGCGCATACTGCTTGGCACTCTGAGACTACAGGAGTTAGCTAAACTCATTACAATCTACCCCCAACTTCCTATCGATGTCCCATCAATAAAACAAAAACCAGAACAGAAACCTTAAGGGGCCTAATTCCAAAGCCTAGGAATAGTAGATACCAGACCCAGGGACTAGAGAGGTTGCTGACCCCATCGCCCTTCTCTTCACTGTCCCAGGGAGGTGGTACAGGTTTGTGTGCCTCCCTGCAGTCTCTCTGACTCCTCCGAAAAGGGGCTGCACTCTGCCCCGTACCACTGGTGCCTTCCATAGGGTCAGCAGTCTCCATGCTTAACAAGGGGGTGGTGGTAGCTATGGGCCCTGCCGGTGTAGTTAGCTGAAGGGGAGAAGCAGATGAGTCAAGGGCAACTGTAGTCAGTGTTGGGAAAGTTCACTTTCTACATGAACTAGTTCAAAGTTCAGTTCACAAATTTTAACTAGTTCAGTTCATAGTTCATAATTCAAAGTTTTGAACTAAGTTCACAGTTCCAAAAATGAACTAGTTCATAGTTCTTTTTTTCAATATGTTGGTCTTTCGGTCTGCCGGCACCTCAGGGACTCAGAAAGGGCAGTTCCGGGAAGGGCTGTCTCCAAATCTGTGAGTGCACTGGGAATATGGTGCTGCCTGGAAAGAGAATCGGCATTAGTATTAGAGCAGCACCGAATGGAGATATTGAAGGTGGCTAGCTCGGACACCCACCGTTGTTCTATTACCCCCAACTTTGTAGTACACAGGTGATGGAGTGGATTGTTGTCTGTCCACACTTCACACTTTTGACCCAGCAAATCAGTCATGGCCCATTTAAGAGCCAGAAACTCAAGTTTCATTTAGTTTTAGTTAGACATGTTTCTTTCGGGCCAAGGCTCTGCTGGCATAGTCATCTGGCCTCACTTCCTGCCATCCTGTTCTTGGGAGAGCACTGCCCCCAATCCACTGAAACTGGCATCAACTTCTAAAATAAACTAGTCTTGACTTGAGGTCAGTGAAGCTTTCCTCACATTGGTCAGTCCAAATTTCCCCAATTAACTAGATGGTCTTTTTGTGTGGGGGTCTATAAGCTCGGTAACCAGACAATGGAGAGGGGATGCTATCAAATCCCTCCACAAAAAGCCTAAAATGACCTCAGTTCTGTCACACTGGTTGGCCTTGGCCAATCTGCCACTGCTGAGATCTTCCCTGGGTCTGTAGCCACTCCCTCATTTGAGATCACATGCCCCAGATAGTTTTCCTCAGTTCGGAAGAAGCAGCACTTCTCTAGCTTTACTTTCAACTTCTCCTGTTGCAGAGTCGAGATGCTCCAGGTGTCCATCTACTGTAGTGGAGAACACAATCACGTCATCCAGGTATAGTAACAAGGTCTGGAAGTGCTGTGCACCAAAGATCCATTCCATCAGCCTCTGAAATGTACCTGGCGCAATGCAGAGGCCGAAGGGCATATGGTTAAACTCAAACCGAATGGAGTACAAAAGGCAGTTTTAACCTTGTCTTTCTCAGCTAATGGCACCTGGTTATAGCCGCTTGCCAAATCCATTGATGAGAACCATTGTGCACCCGACAGGAGTATCCAGGGACTCTTTATACTCAGTGGAAAGGCATCCCTTCGTGTCTTGTTGTTAAACTGACGATAATCCACACACATCCGCAGGCTGCCATCAGTTTTTCTTAACGAGGAATATGGGGGAAGCATGAGGGCTGCAACTGTCCCCGGATCACCTGGGCCTCTAAAAGCTGGTTAATATGGGCCTTCACAGAATCATAATCTGAGGGGGTGATTCTCCACAAACCCTCTGTCACTCATCCAGCACTGGATTTCATGCTCTATAAGGTCAGTACACCTCAGATATCCTCCAAAGCAGCAAAGACAGACTGATACTTCCTTAAAAGGGATCTTACTTTACCCTGCTCTGCCTCTGAGACATTGTTTAAATCAAGGGACTCAATAGTATCAGAGATTTAGCTCACCTGCCCTGCTTGAGAACTTATGGTGGTCACAGTACACAACCCTTTTGGCTCCTTGTGGACCTCGCTGATGCCTGTGGGTAAACTCACCACCTGGGCCTGGTGGATCATTCCTAGGGCAGAACGGGGGTACAGTTTAGTATCAGTAGTTCCCACATTCACCACTGGGATGTATGCAGTACCATGATGCACTGTAATCATGGTGGAAGATGCCAACAAGCCTGGGGGGAGGGCAACAAAAGGTTCAAACAGTGCATGAGAAGAGCAAAGCATTTCTGCATACAGGTTGCTGCCACCAAATTAACTGTCCCCCCAGTTATGTAGACTGGATGTCTGGAACCACTGGAGCAGGCTGATGGTCTGCCCTGGGCTTCATAGTACTCCTGTAGTGCTTTCTACCATACTTCTGAAGCCTCCTTCACCAGTGGGATATCAAGAAGGGGCGAAGCATATTGCCCAAACAATTCTGCGTAACATTCACGTATCACGTTCATGTCCAATACCCCAGGGTATATCAGTTTCTGGGGAGGCCCCCAGAGGGTCCTTTACAAGTATGTATTTACCCAATACAGCAACATCAAGGTCCACATAACCCACATATGGAATGCTGTGTCCATTAGCTGCTGTGAGTTGATGCACTGATGATGCTGGCTGCCAAGGAGGTATTAATGCATGTCTCCATGGCCACTCTTTCAGGGGCGGGGACATGCCTGGTTGTAGGTTGATTGCACAGCCATACAGATGATGGGGAGGTAGTGACATCACCCATGTCTTACTAAATACCTACCGATAGTCCATGTACTTGGGGGGAACCCCTACCACATTTGGGAGGAAGCTGGGTGAAGGAGATTTAAAGCAAGCAGCGGTTTGCTTTAACGAGACCAGCCACCTGGTCTGGTTAACAGGCTCCACTCCCTCATAGCCCCAGTAGCTCAGTCAATGTGGGGGTTGTGATGCAGAAGCCATGGGCATCCCAGGATCAGGGGAATCTGTGGTGATGGCAAAATGTGAAATTGAATAGTCTCATGGTCCAGGGTAGTCTGGTGAGTGACGGTCCCCAAAAAATGACCATCGAGGGCGTGGGCCGGGATCGGGTGCAGAAGAGGAACACGATGCCAGTATCATGGATGATCATCCATGATACTGGCATCGGCCCCGGAGTCGATGAGGGTGACCAGGGCCTAGGCACCCTGCGGAAGAAGGAGTCTGACATGAAGCAGGGGCTTCATGCTTTGCTGGGAGGAGGGACTTGTGGTGAGCCCTGGCTTTTAACGAACAGCCAGAGATCAGAGGTGGAAGGAGTACTAAAATATTCTACTCAAGTAGAAGTACTATTACTTTGATGAAATTTTACTTAAAGGTACTATAAGTAAGAATCAGTGCATTCTGAGTGCTGTGGCCTGAGAAAATAACAATCAGAAACTAATATTAGTTCAATCATAATGAAACCATGTACACATTTAAAAAAGTTATGAAATCTATATATTTTTAAATGATCCACGCTTACATGTCACTTCATTCCTTTTTCCCGCAAAATCCGACCCGATTCAAATATAAGAGAAATCTGCCCAAAAGCGTCGGGGAAGATCTCATGTTTTAACTTCAAAAACAACCTGCTAGAACTAACATTATTTTCTGACTGTTATAGTCTCAACCCACGGAGCTCAGAATGCGCTGATTCTTACTTATAGTACCTTTAAGTACAAGTAAAATTACCTTTTACTCAAGTAAAATTACAAATTAGCTTGTTTAAAATGTACTTAAAGTAAAAGTTACTTGGTTACTTTTTTAACAATGGGAGGGGGGGGGGGGGGGGGGGGGGGGGGGGGGTCTCTCCTGTGTAGTGCAAGGGGATATAAATCTCACGCTAGTTGTTTTTAATTAAAAATCTTTACAAATTAAAGTGCAATAACAAAATATTAAAACATTTAAAACCCTGATAACCCTGTATAATGTGTCATTTTAGTTCGACCATCCCATTAAAACATGTTTCAAAACAATCCAAAAATGAACTAGTTCATAGTTCTTTTTTTCAATATGTTGCTGCGAGCTATTATTTTTCAAAATTATTGCCACAGCCCATATAGAACCACAGACAGCAATTATTTTATCAGTTTTAACACTGAAACTATGCGTCAGATTTCATCTTCATATCCAATTTTGAATCCTTATCCAACCAGGGTTTACATTAGCATTGAGGGGACAGCATTCCCCCATTGTTGCTTTAACGCTTTGTTTTGATGACGCATGCGGCAGTGCGACACTGGTGGCTGGTGTTGCCAGATTGGGTGTTTTTTCCGCTACATATTAAGGTGACTGTAGTCACCCTAGTTGGCCCTAGAGGGACAATCCACCACTCACCTCCCTGTTCTTCCCCGTCCTCGCTGATGATTGGTTTCACTGGCTCCACGGGCTCTGGTCTACAGAGGAGATTGGCTAGGGCAACTGGTTGCAACAAAGTTCGATGGACATGCTGGACCTTCCTCTGATTGTCTAGGGGTGAAATAAAGTACACGGCTCCCCCATCAGAGGGGGTTTTGATGAGTTGGTATTTCATAGGACCCCAGGCCTTCTGAATCTTCACTATGCCTCAGGCACCATTGTCTCGCAGGTAAACCATTTCACCTTCCACCAGGCTGCCCCCAACACATGTTGGTAATTTTGCTCCTTCCTGAGGCGGGCCATTGCTGGAATCCACTCTCTGGCACATAAATACCAAAGCCTAAAATGACCTCAGTTCTGTCACACTGGTTGGCCTTGGCCAATCTGCCACTGCTGAGATCTTCCCTGGGTCTGTAGCCACTCCCTCATTTGAGATCACATGCCCCAGATAGTTTTCCTCAGTTCGGAAGAAGCAGCACTTCTCTAGCTTTACTTTCAACTTCTCCTGTTGCAGAGTCGAGATGCTCCAGGTGTCCATCTACTGTAGTGGAGAACACAATCACGTCATCCAGGTATAGTAACAAGGTCTGGAAGTGCTGTGCACCAAAGATCCATTCCATCAGCCTCTGAAATGTACCTGGCGCAATGCAGAGGCCGAAGGGCATATGGTTAAACTCAAACAGCCCGAATGGAGTACAAAAGGCAGTTTTAACCTTGTCTTTCTCAGCTAATGGCACCTGGTTATAGCCGCTTGCCAAATCCATTGATGAGAACCATTGTGCACCCGACAGAGTATCCAGGGACTCTTTTATACTCAGTGGAAAGGCATCCCTTCGTGTCTTGTTGTTAAACTGACGATAATCCACACACATCCGCAGGCTGCCATCATTTTTCTTAACGAGGAATATGGGGGAAGCATGAGGGCTGCAACTGTCCCGGATCACCTGGGCCTCTAAAAGCTGGTTAATATGGGCCTTCACAGAATCATAATCTGAGGGGGTGATTCTCCACAACCTCTGTCACTCATCCAGCACTGGGATTTCATGCTCTATAAGGTCAGTACACCTCAGATATCCTCCAAAGCAGCAAAGACAGACTGATACTTCCTTAAAAGGGATCTTACTTTACCCTGCTCTGCCTCTGAGACATTGTTTAAATCAAGGGACTCAATAGTATCAGAGATTTAGCTCACCTGCCCTGCTTGAGAACTTATGGTGGTCACAGTACACAACCCTTTTGGCTCCTTGTGGACCTCGCTGATGCCTGTGGGTAAACTCACCACCTGGGCCTGGTGGATCATTCCTAGGGCAGAACGGGGGTACAGTTTAGTATCAGTAGTTCCCACATTCACCACTGGGATGTATGCAGTACCATGATGCACTGTAATCATGGTGGAAGATGCCAAACAAGCCTGGGGGGAGGGCAACAAAGGTTCAAACAGTGCCATGAGAAGAGCAAAGCATTTCTGCATACAGGTTGCTGCCACCAAATTAACTGTCCCCCCAGTTATGTAGACTGGATGTCTGGAACCACTGGAGCAGGCTGATGGTCTGCCCTGGGCTTCATAGTACTCCTGTAGTGCTTCTACCATACTTGCTGAAGCCTCCTTCACCAGAGGGATATCAAGAAGGGGCGAAGCATATTGCCCAAAACAATTCTGCGTAACATTCACGTATCACGTCATGTCCAATACCCCAGGGTATATCAGTTTCTGGGGAGGCCCCCAGAGGGTCCTTTACAAGTATGTATTTACCCAATACAGCAACATCAAGGTCCACATAACCCACATATGGAATGCTGATGCTGGCTTGCCAAGGAGGTATTAATGCATGTCTCCATGGCCACTCTTTCAGGGGCGGGGACATGCCTGGTTGTAGGTTGATTGCACAGCCATACAGATGATGGGGAGGTAGTGACATCACCCATGTCTTACTAAATACCTACCGATAGTCCATGTACTTGGGGGGAACCCCTACCACATTTGGAGGAAGCTGGATGAAGGAGATTTAAAGCAAGCGGCGGTTTGCTTTAACGAGGACCAAGCCACCTGGTCTGGTTAACAGGCTCCACTCCCTCATAGCCCCAGTAGCTCAGTCAATGTGGGGGTTGTGTGCCAGAAGCCATGGGCATCCCAGGATCAGGGGAATCTGTGGTGATGGCAAAATGTGAAATTTGAATAGTCTCATTGGTGTTTACCGGTCAGAAGTACATGGACCAGGGTAGTCTGGTGTCTGACGGTCCCAAAGAATGACCCATCGAGGGCGTGGGCCGGGATCGGGTGCAAGAAGAGGAACACGTTCAATCCCCCGGGGCGACGGGCAAGTTCCTCATCCATGATACTGGCATCGGCCCCGGAGTCGATGAGGGTGACCAGGGCCTAGGCACCCTGCGGAAGAAGGAGGTCTGACATGAAGCAGGGCTTCATGCTTTGCTGGGAGGAGGGACTTGTGGCGAAGCCCTGGCTTTTTAACGAACAGCCAGAGATCAGAGGTGGAAGGAGTACTAAATATTCTACTCAAGTAGAAGTACTATTACTTTGATGAAATTTTTACTAAAGGTACTATAAGTAAGAATCAGTGCATTCTGAGTGCTGTGGCCTGAGAAAATAAAAATCAGAAACTAATATTAGTTCAATCATAATGAACACATTGTACACATTTAAAAAAGTTATGAAATCTATATATTTTTAAATGATCCACGCTTATATGTCACTTCATTCCTTTTTCCCGCAAAATCCGACCCGATTCAAAAAGAGAAATCTGCCCAAAAGCTGTTATACGCAACAGAGTGTCGGGGAAGATCTCATGTTTTAACTTCAAAAACAACCTGCTAGAACTAACACATTATTTTCTGACTGTTATAGTCTCAACCCACGGAGCTCAGAATGCGCTGATTCTTACTTATAGTACCTTTAAGTACAAGTAAAATTACCTTTTACTCAAGTAAAATTACAAATTAGCTTGTTTAAAATGTACTTAAAGTAAAAGTTACTTGGTTACTTTTTTAACAATGGGAGGGGGGGGGGGGGGGTCTCTCCTGTGTAGTGCAAGGGGATATAAATCTCACGCTAGTTGTTTTTAATTAAAAATCTTTACAAATTAAAGTGCAATAACAAAATATTAAAACATTTAAAACCCTGATAACCCTGTATAATGTGTCATTTTAGTTCGGACCATCCCATAAAACATGTTCAAACAATACAACCATTGAAGGTGGCATAAGTTGTGTATTCTGTAGACATCCTCCTTTTCTTCACCAACAAACACCAACAACAGTCATACTGCAAATCTAGAAATCAAAACGGGTCAAGGTCACAAGTGTTGTGACTTTCCCTAAATGACCGAAATAAGACCAAAATCTAAGTATCAGAGACATTCAAGATGTGAGACAAAACTGTGCCATGTCCAACTCCAAACATGTCAAATGAACCGCATGGCAGCTGCTATAAAAAAAAAACGACCTGCTCCTTTTCCACTACAGATCTAGAACCCCTATAGTAACCCCCTCTGTGTAGCAGGATGTCACAGTGACGCCACTATTTAGCTGGCCGTTTGGAGACAAAAAGAGACATAAAATCACCTCAACTATTTACAAAGCCAATACAAGTTATGAGGTGAATATGCAGCATTTTCGATAAGAATCACGATGGTAAAAAAAGATGAAAGATTCAAGCCTCAACCTCATATTGCATCAGATGATGCTCCGTCCATTACATTCCAATTACTTATTAATGTGTAAAATATATTGAATGTCAGTTCAGATGAGGGGGACATAATAGATTATTCTAATATATATATACATGTGTATGTCTCAATGTGCATTTAGAGCAATCTTTAATACATCCATGTTTCGGGGACGTTAGCTTGAGGTTGTTTATTCATAGCTAAAATAAATGATCAAAAGCAACCTACTGCACTGCAAGTAAACATTGGCCGCTAACTTTAACCGCTAGCTCGGATCAAAACAAATGGACACGTTGCGGCGTTGTGTTGATGACCTGGTCCTGGCAGATAATTTTTTTTAAACGTCCTGGCAGGTTTTGCAGACATACAGTATAGCCTTTGATTGCAATAATAAAGATTTATATCACTTTTAGGAACCGATAAGCAGAACCAAAATAAAAAATGCTTTGTAAACCAGGCAGTAGGCAAAGGCGGGTTCCTGGGCGTGCGGATCCCCGGCATCGCCGACTGGTTCTAGGGACGTGGAATGTCACCTCGCTGGCAGGGAAGGAGCCGGAGCTGGTGCGGGACCAACTCGATATGGTTGGGCTCACCTCCACGCACAGCACCGGTTCTGGAACCAAACTCCTGTAGAGGGGCTAGACTCTCTCCTTTTCCGGAGTTGCCCAAGGTGTGAGGCGCCAGGCGGGTGTGGGGATACTCACAAGTCCCCAGCTGAGCGCCGATGTGTTGGAGTTCTCCCCGGTGAATGAGAGGGTCGCCTCCATGCGACTGCAAGTCGCTGGGGGGAAGGTGTGTGCTTACGAACAGCAGTTCAGAGTATCCGGCCTTCTTGGAGTCTTTGGGTGGCATTCTGGAAAGGGTTCCATCCGGGGACTCCATAGTTCTACTGGGGGACTTCAACGCACATGTGGGCAATGATGGAGAAACCTGGATGGTGGTGATTGGGATGAACGGCCTGCCCGATCTGAACCAGATTGGTGTTTTGTTGTTGGACTTCTGTGTCACGGATTGGCCATGACAAATACCATGTTCAAACATAGGATGGTTCACAAGTGTACGTGGTACTGGACCACCTCAGGCAAAAGATTGATGATCGACTTTGTAATCGTATCAGCAGATCTGCGGCCGCAGATCTGAGCAGAGCTGTCAACTGATCACCACCTGGTGGTGAGTTGGATCAGATGGCGGGGGAGGCTGTCGGACAGGTCTGGTAAACCCAAACGTGTAGTGAGGGTGAACTGGGAACGTCTGGGAAGCCCCTGTCCGTGAGGTCTTTAACTATCACCTCCAGAAGAGCTTCTCATGCATCCTGGGGGAGGTTGGGGACATGGAACCTGAGTGGGCCATGTTCAGAGCCTCCATTGTAGAGGCTGCAACTCCGAGCTGTGGTCAAAAGACTGTCGGTGCCTGTCGTGGCAGCAACCTAAGAACCCGTTGGTGGACACCAGCGGTGAAGGAAGCCATCAGGCTGAAGAAGGAGGCCTTTCGGCTTGGTTGGCCCAGAGGTCTCCTGAAACAGCAGATGGGCACCGGGAGGCCAGAAGGGCCACGGCTTCAGCAGTCGCTGAAAGCAAAAACCCAGGTGTGAGAGGAGTTCAGGGAGGCCATGGAGAAGGACTTTCGTTGGCCTCAAGGAAGTTCTGGCAAACTGGCGACTCAGGAAGGGAAAGCAGGGCTTGTGCTCAGTCGGGGAGGAGAACTGTGACTCAGACTGAGGATGTTGTCGTGCGGTGGAAAGAACACTTTGAGGAAGTCCTAAACCCGACCAGCATGTCCTCTGTGGAAGAGGCAGAGTCTGAAGACTCCGGGGAAGCCTCACCCATATCCTTGGCAGAAGTCACTGAAGTAGTCACGCTCTTCAGTGGCAAGGCGCCAGGAGTGGATGAGATTCGCCCTGAGATGCTGAAGGCTCTGGACATTGTCGGGCTGTCGTGAGTGACACGCATAGTCAATGTTGCATGGAGGTCGGGGACAGTACCTGTGGAATGGTAGACCGGGGTGGTAGTCCCCATTTTCAAAAAAGGGGACCGGAGGTGTGCTGCAATTATCGGGGTATCACACTGCTCAGCCTCCCTGGGAAAGTTTATTCCAGGGTACTGGAAAGGAGGCTCTGTCCGATTGTCAAACCTCAGCTTCAGGAGGAACAATGTGGATTCCATCCTGGCCGTGGAACAGTGGACCAGCTCTTTACCCTTGGGTTGTTGGGGGGGTGGGGGCATGGGAGTTTGCCCATCCAGTCTACATGTGCTTTGTGGACTTGGAGAAGGCTTATGACCGTGTCCCATGGGGAATCCTGTGGGGGATACTGCGGAAGTATGGCGTACCGGGGTGTTGGTACGTGCCATTCGGTCCTTGTATAAACAAAGTTAGAGCTGTGTCCGTATTCTTGGCACAAAGTCAAGCACGTTCTCAGTGGGTGTTAGACTTAAGGTCCAGCCGAGGTGAGCAAAGTGTCCGGTTTGGGGACCTCAGAATTGCATCCCTGCTCTTTGCAGACAATGTTGTTTTGTTGGCTACATCAGACCGTGACCTCCAGCATGCACTGGGGTGGTTTGCAGCCGAGTGTGAAGCGGTCGGGATGAGAGTCAGCACCTCCAAGTCTGAGGCCATGGTTCTCTGCCGGTAAATGGTGGAGTGCTCCCTCTGGATCCACCAGGCTCCACCTGGGTTTATTTGGTTCGACGTTCGATATTCGGTTGATATTCGATTTATACTTGCCATACAATTGGTCACGACAAAGCACTCCAGCTTAATTTAGGGCTGGGACTTTAACGCGTTAATTTCAATTAATTAATTATAGAAAAAATAACGCATTAAAACATTTACGCATTTTAATCGCACTTTATTTTTGCACTCCAAACACCACGGAACGTTTCTCAGTGGACGAATTCCAGGCATACCGATCATAGCGATGCACAACGTGCATTGAGTGACGTCAGACAACAAAGCCCCACTAGAGCACTGTAGGCTCAAACATGGACGCACCAGAAGAGACCGTGTTGCTTGGCCCGGTGAATGGGACATGTCTGTATAAGAAACATCCTGATGGAGTGTCGATAAGAGAACGGTTGTGTGCAAATTGTGCAACAAAGAATTTGCATATCACCGGAGCAGTTGAAGCTACAATATCACCTCAATGCTAAACATGGATATTGGAAGAATAAGAGGGATTGAGGACCAATCACAGGACTTTTTTTTGTTACCATTTTAGATGGTAGAAATGGCACTTTATGTTAAATTGTTGGTCCGTTTATTATTTTGACCAAGGATATTTGGGTGGGTAGGGGAGGGTGGGGAGGGTTAGTGTAACATTAGGTCAGGTACATTGTGTTTGAAATTATTCCTAAAATTGCTGCACTGATCTGTTGGTCTGTGTCGCTAAAATCAACAGGATTTTGCTGCTTAAAGTGCCAAAATTAACAGTAGGCTAATTTTGCAGACTGGCACACTTCGTACACTTGCGTCATAAGCTGTAACGGTTTTTAGCTGTTCGCTGCTTATTAACTGTTAGATTCAGTTAGTGACTTCGACGACAAATTATGATGGAGGTAAGCGAAATAACATTAAATATAGCCTAATAATGATAATAATAATTGTAGTATAGTTGATGTAATATTGCGAGACCGAGAATAGGGACGAGATTTAGAGACCAGCAGGTGAGAATCAGAGAACCGTATAATTTACCGAACAGACTGGAATGTAGAGAGATTTGAGTAATAAAGGCGTTCATACGGCGTTCATACGCCAAGAAGACGGAGTTTGAAAACTTTTTCCGGAGCTAGCTAAAGCCTAGCTGCACACAAGTTAGCCTTCGCCGGAGCCATGGCTGATGAACCGAACGCAGCACAAGCAGCACCCGCATTTCATGCACAGCTATCCCCGCCAAATCTATTGAATCTCGGAGCATCGGATTTGTACACGGAATACAAAATACGGAAAGAATCCTACAGTTTTTTCGAAATAGCCAGTGGATCTATTCGTGCAGAGGACGCGGTAAGAAGAGCTACGTTATTGCATTGTATTGGCGCACCCACCCAAAGGATTTTTGCGAATCTCCCGGGACAGAAAGGTACATATGCCGAGACTGTAGTTGCACTTGACACCTATTTCACGCCACAGAGAAATGTGGTTTTGGAGAGACACAAGTTCAGACAAAGATACCAGTACCCTGACGAATCTATAGATGCTTTTGTCAACGCATTGAGAGAACTGGCGAAGTCGTGTGATTTTGGCGTGTTGGAAAATGACATTGTCACAGTCTCGACCGTGTCTCCGGGCTCCCGGGGTTGGTGGGCGTGGCTCCGGGCTCCGGTGCCGCCCCTGCATCATTAGCGCACCTGCTCCCATGTTCTCTCTGTATGTATTCTCAATAAATAACCACTAAGTACTGCATAACTCTGAGTCTGGGTCTTGCGCTTGGGTCCTCCTGCACACCACGTGACAGAATGATCCGACCAAGCATGGACCCAGCAGACTCAGGCTCAGAGTAAATCAGCCTATGGCAGTACTTTGCCAGCCGGTGCGAGACGCTGCCGACATTCGAGATCCAGCCGGCTCCGAGCTACCCGCCTGGCCCTGGGGGGGCCTCGTAGTGTCCAGCGGGCTCACAGGCGTCGGGGCAGGCAACCCCTGCCATCCCGGGTCCCGGTTGGACCCGGGATGGCAGCCCCTGTTTCCCGCTGCTGGGTCCTGGACCGCTGCAGCCCCTGCTGGGTCCTGGACCGCTGCAGCCCCTGCCGGTCCCTGCTGCTGGGTCGCAGCCATCCCGGGTCCCGGTCCCGGCTGGATCGCAGCAGCCCCGGCCGATTCCTGCTGCTAGGTCGCAGCCATCCCGGGTCCCGGTCCCGGCTGCACCGCCGCAGTCCCTGCCGGTTCCTGCTGTGAGGTTGCAGCCATCCCGGGTCCCGGTCCCGGCTGCGAACGCAAGCAGACCCCTGCCGGGTTCCTGCTGGCCAGGTCGCAGCCATCCCGGAGTTCCCGGTCCCGGGCCTGGGACCGCACGCAGCTGCCTGCCGGTTCCTGCTTGTCAGGTCGCAGGTCATGCCCGGGTGCCCGGTCCCGGCTGGACCGCAGCAGCTCCTGCCCGGTTTCCCTGGCTGCCAGGTCGAGCAGCCAGTCCCCGATTCCCGGTCCCTGCGTGGAGACTGCAGGGCAGGCTCCTGCCGGTTCCTGCTGCGAGGTCGCAGCCATCCCGGGTCCCGGTCCTGGCTGGACCGCAGCAGCTCCTGCCGGTTCCTGCTGCGAGGTCGCAGCCCTCCCTGGCCCCTGTCCCGGCTGCACCGCCACAATCCCTGCCGGTTCCTGCTGCGAGGTCACAGCCATCCCGGGTCCCAATCCCGGCTGGATCGCAGCTGCCCCTGCCGGTTCCTGCTGCCAGGTTGCAGCCATCCCGGGTCCCGGTCCCGGCTGGACCGCAGCAGATCCTGCCGGTTCCTGCTGCCAGGTTGCAGCCATCCCGGGTCCCGGTCCCGGCTGGACCGCAGCAGCTCCTGCCGGTTCCTGCTGCCAGGTCGCAGCCATCCCGGGTCCCGGTCCCGGCTGGACCGCAGCAGCTCCTGCCGGTTCCTACTGCGAGGTCGCAGCCATCCCGGGTCCCGGTCCCTGCTGGACCGCAGCAGTCCCGGTTTCCCTGCTGCTGGGTCGCAGCCCTCCCTGGTCCCGGTCCCGGCTGGACCGCAGCAGTCCCGGTGTCCCGCTGCTGGGTCGCAGCCATCCCTGGTCCCGGTCCCGGCTGGACCGCAGCAGTCCCGGTTTCCCTGCTGCTGGGTCGCAGCCCTCCCTGGTCCCGGCTGGACCGCAGCAGCTCCTGCCACTTCCTGCTGCCAGGTCGCAGCCAGCCCTGGCCCCCGCTCCGACGGCACCGGTATCCACTGCCCTGCCTCCGGGTCGTCCACCTGAGGGTCCCTGCTCGGCCTCTGCCCTGCCTCCGTGTCATCCACCTGAGGGTCCCTGCTCTGCCTCTGCCCTGCCTCCAGGTCGTCCGCCTGACGGTGCCAGCCCGGTGATCGTGGGTCGCCTGGAGGCTCCCGTTGAGGGGGGGTACTGTCACGGTCTCGACCATGTCTCCGGGCTCCCGGGGTTGGTGGGCGTGGCTCCGGGCTCCGGTGCCGCCCCTGCATCATTTGCCACCCGTCCCGCTGGCTTCACTCCCATGTCCTCTCTGTATGTATTCTCAATAAATAACCACTAAGTACTGCATAACTCCGAGTCTGGGTCTTGCGCTTGGGTCCTCCTGCACACCACGTGACAGACATGTTAAGAGATCTGGTCGAGAAATGTGGAAAAGACTGCGTGATAAACTGTTGCAAGAAGAAGGACTAACATTAGAAAGAGCTTTCACAGTTGCAAGACTTTTTGAAGCCACACAAGCCGAATCCAAAGTGTTTTCGGAGAACACTAAGGCTAGAGACTGTCATGTTAACTTCACAAGAAAAGCACGGACCGCTCACGTGACTGCCAAGCAGAGAGGCAGAGCGCGAGATGGAAGGAGTGCAGACTCAGACGGAGAACAAGGAAACAGCGACACCAAGTATTACAGATGCGGATTAACAACTCACAAAGCAGATGAATGTGGAGCAAGAACAGCAAAGTGCCTGTACTGCAAGAAGACGGGTCATTATGCACGAGTATGCAGAAAGAAAGATGGCTCACAAGAAGAAAAGAAAACGTTCAGAAATAAAGACAGAGAAAAGTATAAAACTGATAAACCAGTTGGAGCAGTGAATTAACCCTCAGATTCAAGTTCAGATGAGTTTGTACTCTGTATGCTATAGACCCTGAAGGTAAGGAAACAATAGGAGTTAATGGTCAAAAGCTAAAAATGGTCATAGATACAGTAATTAAGAGAAACGTCATTGGAAAAGAAGAGTGTTTGCACATAGAACTGAGCTAAAACAGACTAGGAAGAGGTTTTATGCCTATGCCCAGACTACCCCACTCAATGTGTCTATTCTT
>PIJE02000978.1:108907-186231 GCA_002895965.2 Coryphaenoides rupestris | reverse complement strand
TGTCAAATAATCTGATCATGTAGAGGACTCATGACATAATTCACCATGCAGTGTTACGGTTGTGTGTGTGCGTTCTACATGCAGTGTTACGGTTGTGTGTGTGTGTTCTACATACAGGGTTATGGTTTGCCTGTTGGTGCTTAGAGAGACAGGCCCTTTCAGAGGAGTGACGTAAACACCGGTCCGGTTGTTGTCATGTCCGGTTTCACGTCCCTGTCCTGACCTGTGCTGTTCTCACGTAGTTCGGCTGACTGAATAAACAGCACGCAAGTTCGTGACTCGTGAGAAATTGTCTTGCTGGATTTATCTGCAATTTCCAGAATAGTGTCAATTCAATTCAATTACATTTTATTTGTATAGCCCTGAATCACAAGACAGTCTCAAAGGGCTTTACAGGCCAGATTGTTATGGGCCAAACGTGATTTATGACACGCCCCTAGCCCCGCCCCCCTAAGGGCAAGAAACGACTCCCTTAATTAACAAGGAAGAAATCTGGAGGAGGAACCTCAGAGTGGGGGATCCCTCCTTCCAGGGATGGTTCAGAGTGCAATGGGTGTCATACGGGCATTTAAAAACAGGGGTAACAAAGCATGACAAAATGACAAAGTACAAATAGTAAATGAAATAGTAATAATGTGATGGGGTGCTGGCTGGAGAGCAAGCTGGTAGCCGTCAGGTGGGGTGGCCAGGTATCCAGTCACGATCACAGCAGCACCCTAGATAATGGAGACAACATGAAGGTTAGATGGAGCACAGTAAGCAGGGAACATACAAGTATCCTCAGACCTAGTACCCATCGGCAGCTAGGGTAGGCTAGTGCTAACGGTATTGATTTAGCTGTAAATTAGAGCTGAGGGGCACTCCTAGCAGCCAAAGGCGAGGGTAAATAGGTGGGTTTTTAGTCTCGCCTTAAATATATCAGCAGAGTCAGCCTCCCTGATTACAGGTGGCAGACTGTTCCACAGATAGGGTGCTCGATAAGAGAACGCCCTGTTTCCTGCTGATTTTTTATTTACTTTTGGAATTGATAAAAGGCCAGCTCCTGAGGACCGGAGCGGCCGAGAAGGACAATAGGGAACAATAAGGTCCTTCAGGTACGATGGTGCGGACCCATGCAGGGTCTTGTAGGTAAGAAGTAGCACCTTAAAATCTGATCTGGCATTTATTGGGAGCCAGTGGAGGGAAGTGAGAATAGGAGTAATGTGGTCAAACTTCCTAGTTCTCGTTAAAAGTCTAGCAGTCAATGATTTGAATGTTAGGATGTTAATTCAGTGGTAGTCTCACTGACAACAGGTGTCTACACTCTACATCTCTTGTACAACTGTTCCTGCCCGTTGAGATGGATCCATTTTCATCGCAATCTCAAATGTTTCCCTATTATAAGCACATTTACATTTGGCAGATGCTTTTATCCAAAGCGACTTACAATAAGTACATTTGTTGAAAGAGACAACAATGCATCGCTGTAGTACATAAAGATAAGAATAGAACATGATTCAAGCATTCATAATTGCTAGGGTTAGGAGAGGGAAGGTGGGGGGGGGGGGGGGGGTTGTTATGTAGAGTCCAGGTGAACTCTGAACAGGTGGGTCTTGAGTCTCATGCTGAAGCTGGTGTGCGATTCTGCCGTGCTGCTTTCAACCCACCTCAACCAGGGTTTTTTGCGAACCAGTGGACAGTGAGACAAGACCATCTTGGCCATTCAGAGAACGCTGGAAGCTTACATTACATCAGCGCAGCAAAGGCAGATGTATTGGTCAAGCGGACCAGTTGTTTGTCTGCGTTGAGGAAGGGGTCAGCATGGTCCCATCGGGTTGTTGATGCGATACGCCAATGTAGCATTGTTGTTTATGTTCATATAATTACACAAAATCATATTTAATTTATTCTTTTATTCATTATTTAATATGTTTTATTCATTGTATTCTTTTATTAATTAGTTGTATCTATTCATCAGGAAACGTTACTCGTAGCTCCTCCCCTTTTGTGACCCATTTCCTGTCCATCTTGCCCTTAAATGTTGGTCACCCCTCACCTCTGCCTCTTTCCTGGAACGTGTGTCTGGAAAGAGGTATGTGTCCGTTTTCATCAGTCCCATTAGTGTTGTTTTGTTATGTTAACCCTTATAATTAATTAATTTATCCATTCATAATGTGTCTTATATATATTCTGTTAATATTTTGTAGTTGTAACTTATTTTACAATTATTGCATTCATGTTATTGGCTCTTTCCTGGAACGTGTGTCTGGAAAGAGAAGCTGATGTGAAGGAATGTTTTCCTGATGGACTTTTATGTTTTGTGTTGTTAATGACAGAATACACGGTCGGAGACCAAAGACAGGAGTTGTCCGCCTCTTATTATCCAAAAGAAACACAGCGCAGACTGACACCGGTCACACCGCATGGGGCCGAGGGCCGTCCTCCTCCAGCTGCTGTTAGAGGCCACTCAACCAGAAGTGTGGCCGGATCGGGGGGCAGCCTTGAAGGTGCGCCCCTGAACGACACGCTGCAGCTGTGTGTGTGTGTGTATGTGTGTGTGTGTGTGTGTGTGTGGGGGGGGGGGGGGGTTCTTTTGACATACTAATGGTTTTTTTGGTTGGTCTCTGAGGACAGCAAGGGGAAATTGTAGAGCAATAACTATGAACAATAATTGGAAGTGTTGACATTTCCGAAAGAAAAGATAACACCCATGAACAAACAAAAAAGTGTGACAGTACACACACACACACACACACACACACACACACCACACACACACACACACACACAGAGACTTAATATTCTAAAAAGAACAAATTCTATCCACGATGCACAAAGATACACATGAAAGTATATATCTTAGATTTGGAAATTTCAAAAACAAGGGGAGAGAAAGATAAAGAGATAGATGAGAGGAAGAAATATTACAACAGAAATAGGAAGCAGTTGCAGAGAGAACATTGGGATGCTTAATAGAACGAGAGGGAGAGGAGAGAGACAAAGATGAAGCACTTAAAACTGAACATGCTGCTAATCTGACTCATCGAAGCAGATGTGAATGGACCGCTAATGACATGAACAACTTAACACATCTTATGAATACGCTGTTCCGTTGACTAATGTTGCTTTCTCTGTCATCAAGGTCGAGACGGTTTATTAAATAATTATATCTTTACACAACTGATAAAGTGAAAAATCCAACAAATGCTGAGCACATAATGTCTAGTTCTCTACCTACCAGAGCGTTTCTCTCTTGTCCACTGAATGTAAACACAGCTGCCTGTAGACGGCGCCAAATCACCACAGTAAAATACACCAAACAGAGCCTGCGTGATGAACCAGGGTTGCAAGCAGTTTTAACAAAAGGTGGGGTTTTATTCAACCTAAATTATAGAAAACGCGTAGTGGAACACAAACTATAAAACATAACAAGCTAAAAATGACAGAAATATGATATACGGAACAGAAACCATACAGGCAGGAAGAACTGAAACTCGGAGGAGACGGAGACTTTATACAATGTGGGTTTAACTAGCTGACACATGAGGGGAGGAACACAAGCAATAATCTAGAACATGACTCATTTTTCATCTCAGTTATAGTTATCAAGATTGGCTCTCCCAATTAGTCCTGTGGCTCAACCCAACTCTGTGGCCCCAATCAAAATGTGTCAAAGAAATAGGTCCTAAGTCCGATCCGAACTAAAGGTGGAACTAAAGAATTCATAACACTGGAAAAGACAACTGCACTGTGAAGAGAATCCGGCTCCACTGACACTAAGATATGTCAGGGTTAGGGTTAGTTATGGACGTGGGTTTGCTGTGGTGAAACTACAATCATCCAAAGATGGACTACAAAAAGCGCATCTTAGATAAGAAATATATTTACTAATTACCAACATTGGAATTGAGGGTTTTTCAGATACAACGGATTTGGAGAGTGACTTTTCCGAACTGCATCGACCCCCGAAGCATACAGAGGCCTGTCTTCCTCTCTTCCGCTCTTGTCTTCCTGTCACTGGGTTGGTCTGATTGGCCGTCTCTCCTCCCGCTCTCCTCCCTCAAGCCACACCTTTATTTCAATTCATTCAATTCCCCCGCCCTCTCTCTTCCTTGCTCTCTCCGGTGCCAACGTGGTGCCTCGTAGTCCAGTCCTGTTCTTGTGTCACATGGAGTCACCACTAGATGGGCCTATAGGAAACTCACACAGATTCCAGAGACTCCATCTACACTCACCGGCCACTTTATTAGGTACACCTTGCTTGCACCGGGTTGGACCCCCTTTTGCCTTCAGAACTGCCTTAATTGCTCATGGCATAGATACAACAAGGTGCTGGAAATATTCCTCAGAGATTCTGGTCCATATTGACATGATAGCATCACGCAGTTGCTGCAGATTTGTCGGCTGCACATCCATGATGCGAATGTCCCGTTCCACCACATCCCAAAGGTGCTCTATTGGATTGAGATCTGGTGATTGTGGAGGCCATTTGAGTATAGTGAACTCATTGTCATGTTCAAGAAACCAGTTTGAGATGATTTGAGCTTTGTGACGTGGCACCTTATCCTGCTGAAAGTATCCATCAGAAGATGGGTACACTGTGGTCATAAAGGGATGGACATGGTCAGCAACAATACTCAGGTAGGCTGTGGTGTTTAAACAATGCTCAATTGGTACTAAGGGGCCCAAAGTGTGCCAAGAAATATCCCCCACACCATTACACCACCACCACCAGCCTGAACCATTGATACAAGGCAGGATGGATCCATGCTTTCATGTTGTTTACGCCAAATTCTGAGCCTACCATCTGCATGTCACAGCAGAAATCAAGACTCATCAGACCAGGCAACGTTTTTTCCAATCTTCTATTGTCCAATTTTGGTGAGCCCGTGTGAATTGTAGCCTCAATTTCCTGTTCTTAGCTGACAGGAGTGGCACCCGGTGTGGTCTTCTGCTGCTGTAGCCCATCTGCTTCAAGGTTCCACGTGTTGTGTGTTCAGAAATGCTCTTCTGCATACCTCGGTTGTAATGAGTGGTTATTTGAGTTACTGTTGCCTTTCTATCAGCTCCAACCAGTCTGGCCATTCTCCTCTGACCTCTGGCGTCAACAAGGCATTTTCGCTCCCAGAGAACTGCCGCTCGCTGGATATTTTCTCTTTTTCGGACCATTCTCTGTAAACCCTAGAGATGGTTGTGCGTGAAAATCCCAGTAGATCAGCAGTTGCTGAAATACTCAGACCAGCCCGTCTGGCACCAACAACCATGGCATGTTCAAAATCACTTAAATCACCTTTCTTCCCCATCTCCCCCATTTCTTCTGATCTCTCAGTTTGAACCTCAGCAGATCGTCTTGACCATGTCTACATGCCTAGATGCATTGAGTTGCCGCCATGTGATTGGCTGATTAGATATTTGCGTTAATTGAATAGGTGTACCTAATAAAGTTGCCGGTGAGTGGATTTGTATCGCCCATTTGATTTTAGTCTTTTTAGCTCTCACACTACACACTATGCACAGAATTAATTTCAGACACACAAAGACTCCACACCCCTACACACTATATACAACCATGCCAAGTTATTCTCCGCGCCATATGCTAAGTTTTACGCCCCATGCTTTTACACAACAGAGTAAATAATGAGATTTGTCTTTAGATTATTCCTTTTTTCTGATTAATGCATCACATGCCTCTACGGTGGTGGACATATTACACATACACATGCTGCCAAGAATGTCTAGTGGGTGCTGAAGAGTTGGGCTTGGTTTGATTAGCAATGTCTTTTTTTTATATATTTGGCAGTTTCCGCTGTCCCGGCTGAGCAGACCGGCTGGTTCACAGTCTCTGCATTTGAAATGAAATCATCGATTTTCTCTCCCTCGGTTCCTCTGGTGTGTGCCCTGATGATATAACGCAGAATAAAAAGGATGTTCAACGGTTTCCTCCTCCCTTTTCTCCTGATCAGTGGCAATCAAGTGCATGAATATAACAGGAACGGAAGGAGAAAGAAAAAAAACAAATACATTTATGGCTAAAGAGGCTTCACCTGATAAACAGGCAGTTAATGGCAACCTCCGGTATCTCTGCTTGTATCTTTTTCGAGTACCGATCAAGAAACACGTTCACACTCGACACTGCACCTCCTTGGGTCCTCGGCAATACACCAGCCAGTGCGGTGTCTCTTTAGTGCCTGTTTGGAAGAGGCTGTTTGGGCAGATTTCGTGCAGCTTTCTTGAGAACCACTCATCCAAACAACTTATCCAAACAACTCCCAACAAGGAATCACACACACACACACACACACACACACACACACACACACACACACACACACACACACACACACACACACACCTTCCATTATAGTTAAATTAGATTCTTGGTCATTGGCCTTTTTGTTGACTTTGGGTTCATTAAATGCTCTTCTTTCTGCGTACAAATTTTCCAACTTCAGCACACCACAGCCAACATTACAAAAATACATTTTAACAAGAAATGGTGAATGATGAATCTGATTTTATTTATCACATCATCTATCAGTTATTGTAGGACACATGGGTAGTCAAGTGGTGGTCTGTTTATTTGCGGAAACGACACAAGTCAAAGAAAAGTTGAACAGAGAAATTAAACGTGGAACGTTTTACTTTTACCATTATTCTTTTCCCTTATAAATTCAAATTTGTTTCTCGATGTTACCGGAGAAAGCGCAGATCTAAAGATGTCAAAGTACTAAGCTCATTAGAGGGAAGAGTTTAGTATTCGGTTTGATAGTATCTGCTGTGATCATAACATAATTAGCATAGCATTGCATTTCGTAGCGTATCAGCACTACAACATACACTTCTAGTGTGGTGCCTTTGGGGTTTTATCCCCCAAACCTCAACTCCATCCCATCATTAGGCAGCGGAAGGTGGGAGAGGGGCCTGGACCCGGGTCCACTTTGGTGCCGACAGTCCAGTTTGTTTGGTTTAGACGTGAACCGGTGTATGGTGTGAACACTGTGAAGGTGAACGGTCGATTAAGCCCCAACAGGTTTCTGAAGTGGGAGAGGAGCATCAGCATAATTAGGAATCATATAATTGTGACCCCGACTGGAGGTTTGGTCCGGATGTCGGCATTTCTCAAAATGCGCTAGGGGGCAAAATACTTTTTTTTTTTTTTTTCTCCATATTATTAAAATTGAAGTTGCGAAGTAGCCACTCAATATAACAAACAGTTTTAAGATCACAAAAAAAACAACCAAAAAAACTAACTTGAAACTTCAACTTCATCTTATATTCATAATAGGCTTCATGTTCAAAACTCGTTGCCCTAATGTTAACCCAGCTAGTGGGCCCCACTGAGGCCTACTGTAGTCCGGACGATAGAAACGTCCAATTTGATTATGTTTATTTACATTCATCTTCCCAACTACTATACAGTTTCAGACAGAACGGCCAGTAAACAATTGGGTTGCTGGAGTAATGGTCTGTTGGTAGAATGATGGTTTGTCATTTTGGAACTATTCATAGAATAATACATGGGGATTGTGCATAACCAAATAGATTAGAATTATGAATGCTGCCTTTAGTGAATTTAATGTATTACTTTTTAGTAAGCTTACTAGCCGACATTATTGTCATTGAAAAGCCCATCAGACCACCACTGACATGACAGCTTTCAGATTTCAATGCATGGCACATCATTTGAAAGCTTACAATTTACACTTTCATAATCTGTAAAAAACTGAAAAATGACCGTGGCAGACATCAGGACCAAACCTCCAGTTGGGGTCACAATTGGTGAGATTATTTAGCTGCCGTTATTCACTGTGAGTAATAATGCATTTTCATTGAGACTGAGGTAGACAGGGAGTCAATGAACTCACAAAGGAATATGATGTGTGGATTGGGATTTGAAGTAACTGTTGAATAAATCAAATACTGCCATCCTATTCATTTCAAATTAAAAACTGTGGAATGAAAACCCAGCCTTGTGCACATTTAGCTTTGCTAATGGTGTTGAAAATAATTTCTTTTATTGTATTAATTTTCCCAATAGAATTAGAGAGAATATTCTGGGTTTATTTTAAATCATCCATTTTAAACCTAAGTACCAGTAAGTTAAGACACACTGGTACGTGACAGGAGGAACGAAAACACAAAAACAAACTATTTATGAGCACAAATAAACTGAAACAACATGTAAAAATAGATTGCACAAATATCCCCATCCATATTACACCAGAGCCAAGAGAGATTGAGGATGAACAACAGTAATTTATTTAAATGTGGTGAAAACTTGATTACTTAGATGTTTGATGTTTGTTGTTTATTTAACTTGACAAATTTGTGTGGATGATCTCCGGCCCAAAAGTTAACTTTTCCCGCTGCAAGCTAAAGAAAGAAAACAATATTCTCATCACTTCGCCTGTTATGTTCAAGGGACTGGATTAAAATTGCAAATGAAAAAAATGAAAAATAAATGTTACTGTAATGCTTGACATGGCCTGTCAAACAAGCCTCCTTTGACAACAAAATCAAAACAACAACAGTTTAATTCAACACAGAATTTGCCACAGAGGACGCCACATAAATAAATGGGATCCGGGGTGAATGGCTCTGCGGGTTGGCTTGAACACAGCAGGAGGGTCCGGGATTCTGGAGGAAGGAGAAGGGGGGTGAGGGACAGTGATCCCGGGTGAGGCAAGTTAGCTGCGAAAAGTTAGTTGTTGAGAGATAGCTGCTACAGTGTGTGGTAAGGGAGATACTTAACCACCCGTAGTTTAGGGGATGATCTGGCGGTGAGTGGAGTGCAGGTCAGGTTCTTATAGGGCGCGCGGTGATTGCCGATCAGGGGCAGGTGCGGTGATTGGGAACGGGGCGCCGGTGCGGAGAGTCGCGCTGTATGCAGCGTCACTGCTGCTCCGCCGTTGCGCCTGCGCCGACGTGCCGGGAATGTCCGACTCCGAGAGGTGAGAGAAGTGGGAGGAGCCTGCCGAGAGGACAGGGCCGGCGGGGGATGGGGGACGTGAGTGCCCGACAGCCGGGGGGGGCACTCCGGAGAGTCGGAACGCCGTATCCCCGGTCCACGGCGGCGCGCAGAGGAGCGCGAAGGGCGCGTAGCGGGAGGGGAAAGGAACGGACGTGGAGGCGAGGGCGGGCGAGCCGTAACAGGGAGTGAATAAAAAAAATGAGTTGGGATGAATTTGTGAATTCGACAGGGATTGCATAACTGGGAGTAAGTTCCGTTCTTTTTGGAAGCTACCCAATGTACGTGTGTGTGTACCAATTTGTGTACATGGGAGAGGCTATCTTCTATCTGCTATGCCTGACTGAACACATCTCCTTGTATGATAGAGAGAGAGAGGGAGGGGAGAGGGAGAGAGAGACAGAGAGACAGACAGAGAGAGAGAAGAGAGAGGGAGAGAGAGAGACAGACAGAGGAGAACGGGGAGAAGAGAGAGAAGAGAGAGGAGCAAAGAGGAATACAAAATATTTCAAAAACAATGTGGCAGGACAGACAGACAGACAGACAGACAGATGGACAGACAGACAGACAGACAGACAGACAGATGTGCTCCCCAGATGTGCTCCGTTCTGCTGGGATTCAGCCAAGTTACGTCCAGTTCTCCCCCAAACCCCGGTGGCTTGTTATAATCAGACCCCCAGGTGCGTCTGTGGTGTGTGTGTGTGGTGTGCTGTGTGGTGTGTGTGTGTGGTCGTGTGTGTGTGTGTGTGTGGTGTGTGGTGGTGGTGTGTGAGAGAGACACGGGGCCTGTAGAGGGATGGGGGAGAGAGAGAGAGAGAGAGAGGAAAGAATATGCAAACAGAGGTTCTAATTTTGACATTCACAAAAGATGGAGACCTATAGAAGACAACGAGAGAGAGATATGAGATGCTTTTAAGTCGGTACACAGAGAAAGAGAGAAAGAGACAGACAGACAGACAGAGAGAATACGTGAAGAGGCTCTAATTTTGACATTCCCATAAGATGAAGAGACGTATAGAAGATGAAGATAGAGGGCTAGAGGAAGATTTTAAACTGGTGTACAGAGAAAGAGAGAGAGACAGAAAGAAAGAGAGAGACAGACAGACAGACAGACAGGCAGAGCGACTTTACAAGAAGAGGTTCAAAAGAAAAGGCAACATGTTGGATATAGAAACATCGATGTTGCAGCGACTTCGAATTCAAGCGCTGCAGGATGAGGTTTTGAACCACATCCAAGAGGTTACAAGAGCTGGGTGGCTGCAGGAATCAAACTAAGTGTTTGTGTTTTGTTTGTCTCCTGTTGCACAGGCCTCCATCTTGGAACATCAAACAGCAGTGTGTCGGTACAGAGGAGGTCTCGGGAGGTGGATGGTGTCGTCGCCAACAACATATTTCAGAGTAAGAAAGAACGCAAACAACATCAACAACAACAACATTGGAAATGTAGAGGAAGATGGAATATCCTACAGAACGCGGAAGTTTTTCACATTCGCATCGCACAGATGGCACCCATGGCAGGTGCTTTCAAACAGACCGTGGCATGTGATTGGATGAACCACCTGTCCATCACGCCCGTAGTTGGCAGTAGTTCCTCACAGCATGGACTGATTGGTCCAAACCACTGGTGGTTCGGACACAAACGGATAATGATCTCACGAAGCAAGGCATAAGTGAATGTGACTTTACTGGGGAAAGTTGACATTAATTGCCATATGATTCATACTATGACAGCACATTAACGTCGTAGCTGTTTTCAGTTTTTATCGCATATTAGCAGCTACATAAAACAGTGACACTTTCACTTTTGCATCTCATGGACTGCACTTATTGAGTCGGTCCAGACATATGTCAACTTTGACATATTCATGTTGTGGTGCGCTCCGGGGAGGAGGGCAACACATCACCACAGGCGAGTCGGGATCCGGACTGTGTATGTGGGGGGAGGAGGGGGGGGGGGGGGGGGGGGGATCGTGGTGTCTGACATCACGGACAGCGCAGAGGATCAGAGCGCTGCAATACTAGCAGAGAGGCAAAGACCATTAGGGAGGAAACGGCAGAGAAAAAGAAAGTGAAAAAATAATTTTAAGTGTTTTTAAGTGTTCTTAATGCTTCACATTACATCCATAAATGCAAATGGGGTCAGGGACCGGGACAGGAGACAGCAAATCTTGCGTGTGTGCAACACAGACATCATTTGCATACAGGAGACACATTGGGGATGATGAATGCATGAGGGGAGGTTGACGAGAGGAATAGATAGGAGCAAGGTGCACGTAAATAATGGAGGGGCAACATCTATGGAGTAGCCATTTTGGTGAAAAGGGGGAGGGTGGAGAAGGTGAAGATGTGTGCAAAATGGCGGCGATGGGAGGGTAGTGGAGGATCACTTGAGCACATGGGGTGTCGGAGTATAAGCTATTGAATATATATGCTCCAAATGAGGATAAGGAGAGAGGGGATTTTTTTAAGAAAATAGGGGGATTGTGTGGGGGTATCTGTATAGTGGTGGGGGACTTTAATGTATGGTGCGGGAGTGGATGTGGCCGGTGGGAATGGTTTTAGGAGTGATATGTCGAGGGCAATATTGAGGGAGGATAATGAGAGGGGAATGATTTGGTAGATGTGTGGAGGGGAGAGGAATCCAAAGGGGAGGGTATTCACAAGGGAGACAGGGTGGTTAGGGGGGTGTTTGAAGCAAAGCAGAATAGATTAGTGCTGAGCACCAAAGGGTATAGTGGGCACGATAGGATAATAGAATATAGGGACACTGCAATCAGTGATCACAAGGTGGTAGGGTTTAGTGTAGGGCAGAGAGTGTGGACGACAGTCGGGGGAACCGCAATTCCCCATTCGGCCCCCAGAGGGGAGGCGAGGCGAGACCAGGAAGTGGGAAGAGGCAATCAGCCTTATTGAAGGTGGCTGCGCCTCGTTAGAGGAACTCGGCGGCAGCCAATCAAAGGCCTGGCTGCAGGCAATAAATAGGAGAGGACCTGGGTGGTGTGGACGGTTGAAGAGAGAGAGGAAGAAGGAGAGTTGGAACAGGAAGTGGTTGAGTTGGAAGTGGAGAGGAGGAAGTAGCGGACGTGGGAGAGGAAGAGGAGGAAGAGAAGGAGGAAGAAGTGCAGCAAAAGACAACGAGTGTGTTAAAGAGAGACAGAAGTGGCTGTGTGCCCTGACCTTTGGATTGTCTGAGAACCCGTTGTGTGTATGACCCTTGCCTGCCTGACGACCCTCTCGCCTGCCTTGCCCTGGACCACCTGAGACCACTTCCTGGTGTGATAACCCCTGCTAACGGACTACGACTACTCTCTTGGAATAACGGACTTGGCACTATACTTAACCCTGCACTTTCCCTCCCCCTGTACAGTAAATAAATCCTTGTTCATTGAATATTGGTGTGAATTATTGTGAATTATTATTTCCAGTCGGGTGGACACTCCGTAATAGACAGGAGTGTGCCACAATATATATATAATAATAATATATATATCCAAAGACAATAAATAACTATACTACTGATAATAATTCTATATCTATATCTCTATATAACTAATGAATATATATACAGTATATATATAAATATATCTAAGAAAATAACTAACTCTTCTAATAATACTAACTATGCCTCGATCTATTCTCTATATAATATATATATAAATAATGAGTATATATATATATCTATATAAGAAAATAACTATCCAAAAACTAATCTAGCAAAACTAAATACTTAACGCGGGGCTTAGGGGAGAGTCCGGGACAGTCCGGTGGTCAGGGGGGGGTTCTGTGGGGGTCCGTCTGCGGGGAAAGGGGTATTCCGTAGGTATCGTGGAGCGGGTCCGAGGAGGGTTGGGGTCCGTAGAGGGACGAGGGATACACTGGAGCGAGGAGCGGGGTCTGAGGAGGGTAGGGGTCCGTAGAAGGACGAGGGAGACACGGGAGCGAGGAGCGAGGAGAACACAGGATCGATGGGGTAACACGGAGACGAGGAATACGTGGGAGCCAGGAAGGAGAACACGGGGAGCTAGTTTTTTTTTTTTTTTTATTATCAAAAATCATCTGTTATTTACATTTTTTACACACTATTTACATTATATTTTTCCATTTCCCCCGTGGATACATTTTTAGGCTCATATGTGACATCTCTTTCTCCATGCATTAGGCGCCGCCTGAATGCCCCCGTCTACTCCTCGGGCCTCCAGAACGCTCCCTCCCTCAATTCACCAAATCATCAAAACCGGCTAGACCGCCTGCGGGCTCTCGACCACACCACCAGCCCGCCGACCCCTGCCAACCCATAGAAATCATATATAACCAAAACCATGCCATCGTCCTCTATAAAGTGATAAAACAAAACCGGTTAGGCAGCTTGCAGGCTCTCTACCACACCACCAGCCCACAAGTCCCCACCAAACCATAGAAATCATATAAAACTCAAAATAGATGTGATTGAGGGGATAACCATAAACATCACGTATCATCACATACCCCTTGAGGCGGCCTGCAGGCTTTTTACCACACTCCCTTCCTGCAAGCCCCTCACTCACCCAGCAAAATCAATTTGCACATTTTGTGAATCGGCCAGCGATGTGCTCAAAATACATTGTGGATAACCTTCGTGACATGTACTTTCAAATATATGCATCATCATCATCATCATCACCACCACCATCATCATCTTCATCATCAGCATCATCATCATCATCGCCTCCGCCGTCTTCATCATCATCATCATCATCATTCATTCCCCCAATACATCGTCCCATCAGTAATAATATTTCACCCAATGCCTTCAAAATCCAATTCCACCTTCCCACTCTCTCCTATGGTAACAAACGTGCTTCCCTCCAAAAATCCCACCTCAAAGTGCTCCTCCTTTATGTACCCATGCAACAAATTGATTTCGCTTTTCATAGTGCTCTTAAATATGTGCCATACATCCCTATGTGTGTGTTCGTAATGGGCCAGGTTCCTTCGCAGCTTGACAGCAAACCTTGCGTGGCTCAATGTATAATTTAATAGATCAGTGTTGCACCCTTTCACTTTCTCATTCACCCCGAACAGCCATAACTCCTTCCATTCCATTCTTTCTATAAACCTTCCATCCCAGCATGTCTGTATCAGTTGTTTTATTTTGTTATGGTACCCGACTAATTCCCTACATTCAACAAACTCATGCATACACGTTTCCACCCCCCACCCCGCATACATCGCATTCCTTCTTCACATTCGCATCAAATCTACTGATCACCTTGTTATTGAACACCCTGTTGTGTCTTAATAGAAAGTCAAAGTGCTCGCATTCGCTGCTGTTCCATTTCACTCTCAGATTCATCCACATCCTTTCCACATTCAAGCCTTTCATTACACTCTTCCATACCTTCTCCCCCGCCGGCCTCCTCACCTTTCCCTTCCTCAAGCATTCATACATCATCCGTGTTTTTAAGTTCACCAGATTCACCCTCCGTTCCCCTTCGCCCACATACATTTCCATCTCTCCTTCCACCCTCTCCACAGCCTCTCTCTCTATCATCTTCCTCCATTCCCTCGGCATCCCTTTCTTAATTCTTTCCATCACCCCCTCCGCCGTGCCCATCCACATCTTATCTCCCCTTTCTCTAACCTCATCTACCACCACCTGTGCCCCATAAACCCCGGTAACCCCCATAAACTCACCTTTCTAATCCCCGCTCTCCCTCGCTATAGGCTGCTCCCATACCTGCTTCACATTTTTACATTCATACCCCACACATTTTACAAATTCCCGCCACGCCCCCAGCACCTCTTTATAAAAATCTGACACCCCGTCCAACATGCCCCTCTTTAACTCCATATAGACTCCGCTCTCTCCACATCCCCCACATTTATTAATCGCCTCCCTTAAAAACACCTTCCAATTGTGGTCCCCCTTATTATTTACATATCTTACCATAGTTTTCATCCTAAGTGCTTTCCTCTTCCTATCTAAATTAATCAACTTCAACCCACCATCTTTGTAGTCATTCTCCATCACCTCTCTCGCTATCCTGACTCCCTTCCCTCCCCACAAAAACTCACTCACCATTCCCTCCACATCCTTTATCACTCTATCCGGTACATCCAATACATTCATAGCATACACTAGTTTGCTCATCACCAAACCGTTTACTACCACCACCTTCCCCTTCAGCCTCAGCCCTCTCATCTTCCAAAACCCTAGCGTTCTCCTAATGCCATTCACTATACCCTCAAACTGTCTGTCCCTCGCTTCCTTGCCCTCTATCCCTAGGTTCACTCCCAGCACTTTTAAATAATCCTTCTTTCTTTCAGCCCTATCTCTCTCTGCCTACCCTACCTACTCCTATATACATGATCTCTGATTTTCTCTATTGTTTAACCTTAGGCCCCTGACGCCCTCCCATTACAGCTCTACACTAATCTATCACCTCACCTACACTTTCCCTATCCCTTAGTGTAAATGTGTTGGTATCATCTGCGTATTGATATATAGCAGACTCACCCCCCCTCCCGGTTAATTCTACATCCCTTTATTTTTGGATTTTGGGCTCAGCAGCGCCGCCAACGGCTCTGCCGATATAGCATACAGCAGAGCCGAGAGCGGCAGCCTTGCCTTACTGACCTCTCTACCTGAACGTGTCTGTGATTATCCCATTAACTTTTACCCTACTAACCGCCCTATCATACATCCTCCTGATCCATCCAACCATCCTATGCCTGAAGCCCATTGTTTCCAACACCCTGTATAAATAGTTGTGATCTACCCTGTCAAATGCCTTGTTTTAAATTCCAACTTATGACCTATCCCCCTTTGTCCCTCCCTGCAGTGTTCCATTGTGTCTCTTATGCTGCTTGTTGTGTCCGCTATGTCCCTGCCCGTATGCTGTATGGCTTGTGTGCTCCCCACTACCGTCCCTATTAACCTCTTCACCCTGTTTGCCAACACCCGTGCTAGTATTTTGTAATCCCCATTTAACATACTGAGTGGCCTATAGTTTTCTAATCTATCTCTATCCCCCTTCTTGTGTATTATTGTGATTAGTCCTGTTATCATGCCCTCCGGTATCTGCCCCTCCTCTTCTATCCATTTAAATAACCTACCTAACACTGGCACTAATTCTTCCTTAAATTCTATATAAAATTCCCCTATTAACCCATCTATTCCTGAACTTTTATTTCTTGCTAACCCCCTTATCGCTTCATCTATCTCCTCCATCTGTATCTCTCCTTCACATCCTTCCTTGTCTTCCTCCCTCAACCTCGCTCCTACCTTTCCAACACTTCCTTATGCTTCCTTCATCCGTCTCTTCCTTCTAAATAAATCCTTATAGTAATCCCTCTACCCCTCTCAACCTATTCCCACAAAGTCCTTGATCTTTTCCCCTCCCTTCCCTTCTACCTGCTCTAAATTGCTATTCCTCTGTCTGCTCTTCTCTAACCCTAGGAAGTACTTAGTGCACTTCTCTCCCTCTACTATATATCTGGCCCTACTCCTCACTATTACCCCCATACACTTCTTGTGTTCTATCTTCTTTAATTCTTCCTTTATCCTGATGTAATTTCCTACATCATACCCCTCCTCCCCGTCTGCCCTCCCGGCCTCTCTCTCTAATGCTTCCCTCAGCCTCCTTTCTCTCTCTCTTTCTACCCTATTCTTCCCTCTACTATAGCCTATGCTTACCCTTTTTATCTCCTCTTTCAAGTCCTCCCACCACCTCCCCATATCTTCCTCATGCTCACACTCTTCCTTCCTTCTCTCTATGCATTCCTTTATCTTCCTTTTATACTTTTCATCATTCAACAACATCCCATTCATACACCACCCCCCCCCCCCTCATCTCTACTCTCTGCCCTACACTAAACCCTACCACCTTGTGATCACCAATAGACATGAAAATGGAGCGGGAGATGGACAGACGGATTGGTGCAGCGTCTGCAGTGATGCGGGCGCTGTACCGGTCCGTTGTGGTGAAGAGGGAGCTGAGCCGGAAGGCGAAGCTTTCGATTTACTGGTCCATCTACGTTCCAACCCTCACCTATGGTCACGGAGCTTTGGGTAGTGACCGAAAGAATGAGATCGCGGATACAAGCGGCCGAAATGAGTTTCCTCCGCAGGGTGGCTGGGCTCAGCCTTAGAGATAGGGTGAGGAGCTCAGACATCCGGAGGGAGCTCGGAGTAGAGCCGCTGCTCCTCCGCATCGAAAGGAGTCAGCTGAGGTGGTTCGGGCATCTGATTAGGATGCCCCCCGGGCGCCTCCCTTTGGAGGTTTTCCGGGCACGTCCAACTGGGAGGAGACCCCGGGGCAGACCCAGAACCCGCTGGAGAGATTATATATCTCGTCTGGCCTGGGAACGCCTCGGGATCCCCCAGGAGGAACTAGAGAGTGTGGCTGGGGAGAAGGAAGCCTGGGGGGCCCTGCTTAGCCGGCTGCTACCGCGACCCGAACCCGGATAAGCGGACGCGAATGGATGGATGGATGGATGGATGGATGGATGATTTCTATGGGTTGGCAGGGGTCGGCGGGCTGGTGGTGTGGTCGAGAGCCCGCAGGCGGTCTAGCCGGTTTTGATGATTTGGTGATTGAGGGAGGGAGCGTCTGGAGGCCCGAGGGGTAGACGGGGGCCTTCAGGCGGGCCTAATGCATGGAGAAAGAGATGTCACATATGAGCAAAAAATGTATCACGGGGGAAATGGAAAATATAATGTAAATAGTGTGTAAAAATGTAAATAACAGATGATTTTTGATAATACAATTAAAAAAAAACTAGCTCCCCGTGTTCTCCTTCCTGGCTCCCACGTATTCCTCATCCCGTGTTACCCCATCGATCCTGTGTTCTCCTCGCTCCTCGCTCCCGTGTCTCCCTCGTCCTTCTACGGACCCCTACCCTCCTCAGACCCGCTCCTTGCTCCAGTGTATCCCTCGTCCCTCTACGGACCCCAACCCTCCTCGGACCCGCTCCACGATACCCTACCGGAATACCCCTTTCCCCGCGGACGGACCCCCACAGAACCCCCCCTGACCACCGGACTGTCCCGACTCTCCCTAAGCCCCGCGTTAAGTATTTAGTTTTGCTAGATTAGTTTTTGGATAGTTATTTTCTTATATAGATATATATATATATTCATTATTTATATATATATTATATAGAGAATAGATCGAGGCATAGTTAGTATTATTAGAAGAGTTAGTTATTTTCTTAGATATATTTATATATATACTGTATATATATTCATTAGTTATATAGAGATATAGATATAGAATTATTATCAGTAGTATAGTTATTTATTGTCTTTGGATATATATATTATTATTATTATATATATATTGTGGCACACTCCTGTCTATTACGGAGTGTCCACCCGACTGGAAATAATAATTCACTTGTCCCCACACCAATATTCAATGAACAAGGATTTATTTACTGTACAGGGGGAGGGAAAGTGCAGGGTTAAGTATAGTGCCAAGTCCGTTATTCCAAGAGAGTAGTCGTAGTCCGTTAGCAGGGGTTATCACACCAGGAAGTGGTCTCAGGTGGTCCAGGGCAAGGCAGGCGGGAGGGTCGTCAGGCAGGCAAGGGTCATACACACAACGGGTTCTCAGACAATCCAAAGGTCAGGGCACACAGCCACTTCTGTCTCTCTTTAACACACTCGTTGTCTTTTGCTGCACTCTTCCTCCTTCTCTTCCTCCTCTTCCTCTCCCACGTCCGCTACTTCCTCCTCTCCCACTTCCAACTCAACCACTTCCTGTTCCAACTCTCCTTCTTCCTCTCTCTCTTCAACCGTCCACACCACCCAGGTCCTCTCCTATTTATTGCCTGCAGCCAGGCCTTTGATTGGCTGCCGCCGAGTTCCTCTAACGAGGCGCAGCCACCTTCAATAAGGCTGATTGCCTCTTCCCACTTCCTGGTCTCCTCGCCTCCCTCTGGGGGCCGAATGGGGAATTGCGGTTCCCCCGACTGTCGCCCACACTCTTTAGTCGGCCCCTCAGTGGCCATCTGCCACAATATATATATATATATACCTACTAGTTACGTTCCCTGAGAATATAATAAAAACCCTTGGGACCTTATCCGTTTGTCTGAGTCCGTCTTCTCTGTTTGGTTTTGTCACACTGGTTTCTGTTTTTTCGGGTACGTTCTAGCCACGATGAGCCAAGACAAACCTGAGGAGGCAGATGGTTTCAGGACGACTTCAGTTCTGGAGAGGGTAGTGAGAGAGCAGGGTGCACGAATCACACATTTCCACTCAGAAATGGGATCCGTGTTCTCTCATATCACTGGGGAGATTAGTAGTCTCCAGGTGTCTAGGACCACCAAGAATAGCGCCCTTATCTCCCTGGCCACACAGGTCGCTAATCTGGCGGGAGTCGTTGGCAAAATCATTAACTCCCCTGCTCTGACGGTCACTCCCTTGTCCACTCCTGTTCCCGAGCCCCTAGGTCAATCTCCTTCCCCATGTCCTCCCAGGGTAGCCCTGATCTCGTCGGTCCTCAAGACCGAGGAGGAGCCGACACCGTTGGGTCGGTCACGACTACTAAGGGAGGAGAGGGAGCAACGGATGCGGGACTGTCGGTGCCTTTATTGTGAGAGGACGGGCCATTTCATCCGCGCTTGTCCAACCCGCCCACAAAGAGTAGACTCACGAGGTGGGAGAGCTTTAGTGAGTCTTACTAGCCTGCCCCAGCCCAAGGGAGCTCCAAACCGCCTGTTCCCGGCCACGCTCTCCTGGGGCAAGGAGAATCTCTCCATCAGTGCCCTCATTGATTCTGGAGCGGACGTGAGTCTACTGGATATCACCCTGGCCCGTCAAGCAGGCATTCCGCTCGTTCCCCTCGACACTCCTCTCACGGCCCAAGCTATTGATGGACGCTCACTCTGTAGGTTCACACACCGCACGATTTCAGTCACATTCACTCTTTCAGGAAATCACGTAGAAACACTATGTTTTTTAGTCATGCACGCCCCCAACACGCCTTTAGTACTAGGTAGACCATGGCTGGAGAGACATGATCCCCACATCTCCTGGTCTGCTGGACGGGTGGTGGGGTGGAGCGTAGCATGTCATGCCAACTGCCCCTCACCACCTATGATTGCGCCAGAGATCTCCTTCCCGGGGCTGCCCTTCCCACTGGGTGGTTATATAATCTCTCCGTCCCCGAGAAGGAGGCTATGCGTAATTATATCACTGAGTCCTTGGCCTCAGTCCTTGACCTTGACCATTTGCGCCCGCAGCAAGGCCACTTATCGGCCACCAGCCGGTCTCTTACGCCCTCTTCCAATTCCCAGTCGACCGTGGTCACACATTGCATTAGATTTTGTAATCGTCTCCCCATGTCTCGTGGAAAAGACACTATACTCACCCTGGTCGACCGATTTTCAAAATCAGTCCACTTCGTCACCCTTCCCAAACTCCCCTCTGCGGCAGAAACGGCGGACCTTCTCGTCACACATGTGGTCCGTCTCCATGGTATTTCACAGGACATTGTCTCGGATAGGGGTCCCCAGTTTACCTCGAAGGTATGGCAGGCGTTTTGCAAGGGAATTGGGGCCACAGCCAGTCTATCTTCGGGATATCACCCCCAGAAAAATGGGCAGGCGGAGAGGGCCAATCAAGCGCTGGAGGCAACCTTGCAGTGCGTGACGGCCAGCAACCCCGCCTCCTGGAGCGAGTACCTACCATGGGTCGAGTATTCATTGAATAGCATGGTGAGCTCTGCATCTGGTTTGTCCCCTTTCGAGTGTTCCCTTGGTTTTCAACCTCCCTTGTTTCCCCAACAGGAGTTGGAGGTGGCGGTCCCGTCCATCAGGGATCATCTCCGCCGGTGTCAGCAGGTGTGGAAAACGGCCCGGACCGCTATGTTACAGGCCACGGAGCGGTCCAGGCGTGGCGCCAACCGGCGGAGAGTGCCAGCCCCAGCCTACCAACCGGGCCAGGAGGTATGGCTGTTGGCTCGGGACCTGCCCCTCCAGACCTCCTCCCGGAAGTTGGCTCCACGTTATATGGGTCCTTACACCATTGAAAGGTCATCAACCCCTCTGCGGTCCGTCTCATCCTTCCCACTTCACTCAAAATACATCCCGTATTCCATGTGTCCCAATTAAAACCAGTTGCCTCCAGCCCCCTAGCCCCTCCAGCACCGGTTCCTTCCCTTCCCCGCGTCCTGGATGATGGGGACAAGGTGTGGGACGTGGACCGGCTGCTTGCGGTCCGCTGAAAAGGACGGGGTTTCCAGTATCTGGTGGAGTGGGTGGGCTATGGTCCTGAGGATCGGAGTTGGCTTCCGAGATCCTACCTGACTGACCCCGAACTTCTGAAGGACTTCTACCGGGCTAACCCAATGGCCATCGGACGGTCGCCCGGTGTCTCCCGTAGGAGGGGGGGTACTGTTGTGGTGCGCTCCGGGGAGGATATATTCATTAGTTATATATATAGATATATAACTGATATAGATATAGAATTATTATTACTAGTATAGTTATTTATTGTCTTTGGATATATATATATATATATATATACCTACTAGTTACGTTCCCTGAGAATATAATAAAAACCCTTGGGACCTTATCCGTTTGTCTGAGTCCGTCTTCTCTATTTGGTTTTGTCACACTGGCTTCTGTTTTTCGTGTACGGGCGTAACAATTCATGTGTCATCTGTATTGTATTTTGTAGCATTATAGCTGCTCTATTATAGATGTGAGTGAAGCTATAAAGGCTTTTGATGTCGTGTCACCGTGTTTACGTGAGAGATCATGATGTCAGGAGAGTGCAAGGGAATTACCATTCAAAAGAGGGCATTATGGGAAACAAGTCCGATGGATTTGAGGGGGGGTGTTTGTGTGTGTGTGGGTCTGGGGGCGGGGGGGATATGCAGATCCCTTTGTGGGCCTATTTCACTTTTTCCACTTTTCCACTTGTCACAGCAACACGATTAGTAAGCTTGATGTAATATAGTACTGTAGAAAAACAGAGTATATGTACACATTAGTATGTTGTGACACACTCAGTGGGAGTGTTCACGAGATTGAAAATAATGAATTCAATGTCCACACCAAAATTCAATGAAATACAAACTCTTTATCGACTGTAACTGGGAGTGAGAAGTTATGGTTAGTAGCAGTGCCAAGTCCGTGATCCAATAGTCGTCGTAGTCCAGAAGCAGGGTCTAGCACACCGGGACGAATTCTCAGACAGATCAGGGCGAGGCAGGCGGGAGGGTAGTCAGGCAGGCGAGGGTCATACATGAAGAGGGTTCTCAGACGTTCAAGGGCAAAGGCACACAGCAAACTTCTTCTACGATCACAGAACATACACAGCGCATTAATATCAACTCCATCAATTCCACCACTTCCTCCACTTGTGGGGTCCTGTCCTATTTATGTCCTGCCGCGGAGATCCTCTAACAAGGCGCAGGTATTTCCACTTCGGATGATTGTGGCTGCAGGATTCCGGTGTTGACCGTCAATGGAATCGAACTGGTGAAGATACCGATTTGAGCGCTCCTGGGAACAGCTTATACAACCAAACCCGACAAATGAAAAAAAAATGGCTGAAGAAAAGAAAGAAGAAAGGAAAGAAAGGCGGCAGGAAGAAGAGACAGGAGGCATGCAAGACCCGCGTTCATGTGGTGACCTGGGGAGGGAGGGGAGGAACTGCAAAAACGGACAGGAAGTGAGCCAAAACGACGACATTGCTTACAGCATCTTTAATGGGTTCTGTCTTCGACTAATTTAAAGCAAACCTAAACCTAATGCAGTGTTCCCTGTCCTGTTGTCTGGACAAAAGTTGTATGAATGCAAGACTGTGTCAAGAGTACAAACTAAGAGAGGCGACCATCATTGACTTTCTGGTGTTTGTATACACGGCAGAAGTTTAAAGGTCACGTGATGAAAATAGGTTGGCTCCCCTCGGGGAAGGCATTTATTTAGCTACCGTTCTGTAGCTTCGGGAGACCGACTAAACTGTGTTTGTGTGTGTGTGAATGTCAGTGTGTGTACACAGAACACAACCTTATTTGCTATAATTGCACTAAATGTGTGAGTGCATGTATGATTTAAATTTCTCTCTCTCTTTTCTAAAAAACGCATAATATACACTACAACAACATTGAATAGTCTGGCTACAACTAAACTCTATAGTCATTACCTATGCCACCAAGAAATTTGTCTTATCTTTTGATGCCTCTCTCGACAACAAATTAATTAGCGTATCTGTGCTGAAATATCTAGGAAATTATTATTCACACTTACGATGAACCAACTTCATAGCCTATTAATATTTGCAACCTAAAGCATATGCAGTTGTCTGGCAACTGGAAGGTTGCTGGTTTGATCCCTGGCCCCACCTAGCTAAGTGTCGAGGTGTCCCCCAACAAGGCATCGAATCACAGAAACAGCCCCCAGCAAGCTGGCACTGCCGTCGGTGTGTGAATGGGAGAATGGCAATGTTGTAAAGCGATTTAGATAAAACCACTATGTAAATTCAAATCCATTTACCAAACCTATACCTATGTTTCAACTTAGCTTTTAACATACATCATCCTGTGATGCACCTGGACACATCGTGAGTTCCTCTGGTGTTTCTAGTCATTCAACGATCAGACACCCGCCTTCAGGCGACCCAGCTGGGGTTGATCAAGCCCTGGTTTGTGTCCAGGTAGCTCTATCCCACCCACGGCTCCCTCCTGATCCACAGACATCTTGAGTCAACTTCCGCTGCCTCAGTGACCAACTTGATGGCCCTTTGCCTACTGGCCCCTGTGGTGCCCAGTGTGTTGTAGGCCCTGCAGAGGGAACCTGCCTGCGAACCCTCTGCATCCCACCTCAATAGGCTCGCACCTTGCTCGCCACCCATTGCTCCGGCATTCCTCCACCAGCTCAACGTACTTTGCCCTCTTCCTCTCGTTGGCCTCCTTGATGTTCTCCCAGGGAACTGTGAGTTCTAGAAGTACGATCTGCTTGGAGGCCTCTGAGATTAGCACCATGTCTGGCCTTAGTGTTGTTGCAGCAGCATTTTCAGTTGCTTCCCCAGGTCAGCTATCAGCTTCCAATCTTCTACCGCTGCTAGTAGGCCAGAGAAGGTGTCCCTGGCAGCTTGTGTTGGCTTCTCCCCAGCAGAACAAGTTGGATGGGCTTGGTAGAACATCGTAGACAGCCTGGATTAAGAATTACATTCGATGGGGCTTGGATTTCCAAAGCTCGGCCCATGAGACTTTGCGCTCCACTGCTTGCTCCCATCTTGTCCAGGCTCCCTGCTGCTGCATTCCAACCATCCTGCTGGCTTGCTGTTCCAGTGCTGCCCGCACCTCCTCCTGGACCAGCACCCTCCAATCCTTCCTCTTCGCCTTGTCGTAGTGAGGTGTAGTGCGGCTACCCAAGCCAGCCCTCCTACGAGTCACTGCGCTCATCAGCACCCTGTGCCTTAGCCGTGACTCAGCAGCATCTACGGCCTCTGCTGCCCTCCACTTCTGTCCACTCTTGACCTCGATCCCAGCCTAAGAGACTTTTGGGTCGCAGGACTCTCTGTATTGCAGTCACCATGAACTCTTCATTCAGGTTGCTTTTTGCCCATATAAAGCGATGCTGCTCAGGCTCCGAGGTAGTCCCAGCCACTTCTGTCGGAACCTGCTAACCCTCCTCTCAAAGCCCTCGACTGTGGAGATTGGGACCTGGTAGACCAAGAGGGGCCAGAGGATCCTAGGGAGGATGCCGTGTTGGTATATCCAGGCCTTGAACTTGCCTGGTAGTCCTGACTTGTCCACTGCCCCGAGTCAGGCTTCCAGCTCCTGGTTGGTGGCTCTGATGGATGCTGTGTCTCTAAAGTAATAAACTAAATTTAGCATTAAGAACCATTTATTTACTTGACACTTGCTCAACTACTGGTATCAAGTGCCATGATCAGCCTGAATATGTTGTAGCAGGCTCAAGCGTGTGGGGTTTCCACCCTACCAAGTTCAACAACAAATATCAAAACACAACTTAAACATAGTTGGGAAATGTATTGGGGTGTATTTACATCCAGGAGAGGGGAGGATGGGAAAATAATCATAGTTAATTCAAGATTCAGCAATATTTAATGCTTAGGTCCTTCTTCTGGGTTTCCAGGGGTTCCACGACTGAGTCCTCAGCCCACGCCATGCGATCCGACTGTCAAGGTCTCCATATGGAGCACACAGCTCATTTTCCTCTTCTCTTCTGGCAGCCTGCTCTTCCTTTTGTAGGAAAAGCTCTGGTGGCTTAACGAGCCACAGCTTTTCCTTGTTTATGGACAGGAAGTCCTTATAAGGCTCGAGGGTGGAGCAAGCAGGCTGAAAGATACCTCCCTTCAACTATTATTGTTCTCCTGCCTCCCTGCCGTTTGTCACAATGTAAACATGAGGGCCCGCCCCAAAACATCTTGTGTCTTCATGGGCGTATGTGTTATGACTCGGTGGAAGAATCGCTATGACACTTCCTGACAATCATTGATGCTCCAACAGCATCAATGATTGACAGTCATCGCCTCTTTCAAACCTTCAGAGGCACACAAGGTGTAAGATGTATTTTTTAAAGACGTTTTTGGTCCCAAATTGGGAAACACATTGGCATCGGTCTCATTATGTCTCATAAGCCTGTGTGGATAAAAGTAGGTTTATTCCTAATCTTTTTTTTTCAGACTAAATGGGTATGTCAAAAGGGTAAATTACAAATTTTATGCCACTTTACTCAGGGAAGCTTGATATTGTTTTGCTTATCGCTTATGGACACACACACACATACCCCCCACACACACACACACGCACACACACACACACACACCAACCGTTTTAAACTAGTGTATGATGTACTGAGTAAAACCTCTGCCTTCCATCCTTCTTACCTTTCATCATCCCTCCTTCTTCCTTTCCTTCCTTCCTTCCTTCCTTCCTTCCTTCCTTCCTTCCTTCTGTCTTTCCAAGGGACCAAATGGTGCATTCCAATACTTTTCTCTGTACTGATTCTGCTTGCCCTAACTTCCTAAATCTCTAGATGTCCTCCTTGACCATCAAGGCACCAACTGACCCAAGACTCAGGACTCTAGTGATGTGTCCACCCGACCAGCTGTGGATCGAAGAGACTGGGCCAATTTTTTTAATTTTTAGAACCGTGGTGACCGTGGTGGAAATATTCAGATATTTCGTCTTGTGTTTCGCCAACGCTACAAAGTCTGAAGGTTGTGGTTGGGCCAGATTAATGAAGCGACTGTGTCGCCTGATGCAGCTCAGCCGTCTCATTTCCAGACTGCACCTTCCCTCCTGCTCCACTACCACCAACTCTCCGCCCCCTGCTCATCTCATCAAGGGTGTGGCGACCGAGCTGAGGTCGTTTTGGAATGCAGCCCAAGGGCAATATGTCCAGCTGTTGTTAGTATGGGAGCATAGAGGGAGGGGGGTGAGGAGGGGGTGGGGGGGTAATCGGGGTGATGAAAAAGTTGATTGGACCCTACTCGCCGCTTCCCCCTTCTGATTGGCTGTCTGTCGTTGGAAATGAGTCTGGCGGGCGAGCTGATTGGTGGCAGCTGTACGTGATTAAACGCTGCGGCGGGGTGATGGGCGGCGAAGTCATCTTCGTCATTACGACACATTCAACTGACACAGCGACGGCGGCCCTCCGTTGTCGTCGCCGGGGGGATCGCGCCCCCGCGGGCGACAGCTCCGCTCAGCTGCTGGGCGCAGATCCTGTGATATCCGTCTTCGCGACGAGCGAAGGGGATTATAGTTGATGAGCGAATCGTCTCGATGGTGAAGACATCAATCGTTTCCACGAATAATCGAGTCTGTTTTAAAAAGAACAATGCCACAGCTATTCTAGAAGACGAGACAATCTCTGACGAGACTAAAAGCTATGGACAACAACATGAAATTAAGCTTTGACCGCCATTTTTTTTCTTCAGTCTTGTAATTCGAGACATTTAAAGTTTTTAGATAATTACGACTAAGCGGCATGGTGTTAGCATGCCAGAATGTCTCATTACTTCACACCTATCCCCAATGCAATACTTTTATTTCAACACACTCTTCGAGGAGTGTTACAAGATACAAGCTACTGATGTTTTTACCATGACCCCTGCCGCAATTCGGGTTATTTCATCTATTTATTTAATTTTTTTGCACCTTTGAACTACAAGTAACAAAGTGCCGTCAACAAATTGTGGGGAAAATATTGACAATAAAATGTGTTTAAAATGAATTAAACTCACTTTTTTCAACCGCATAGCTGAAAATGAAGGACCTTTACCACATCTGTTAGCTAAAGAGATGCAGCAGAATGTTATTTGTGGGGGCCTTGTACATACACACACACACCAACATTGTCTCCATTTTAAATGTCAGGTTTTAAATAGTTTATTGATTTGTGATCATGGCATTTCTACAGCTTTTGAACCAGGAAGGAAATCCCACCCAACCGACATTTATTAGAAATGTCACACGAGTGAGATCTCTCTATATCTCTCTCTCTCTCTCTCTCTCTCTCTCTCTCTCTCTCTCTCTCTCTCTCTCTCTCTCTCTCTCTCTCTCTCTCTCTCTCTCTCTCTCTCTCTCTCTCTCTCTCTCTCTCTCTCTCTCTCTCTCTGTAA
This sequence comes from Coryphaenoides rupestris, assembly GCA_002895965.2. Lineage (NCBI taxonomy): Eukaryota > Metazoa > Chordata > Actinopteri > Gadiformes > Macrouridae > Coryphaenoides > Coryphaenoides rupestris. Next base: position 158,695 of record PIJE02000978.1, on the reverse strand, counting down.
CTACAACCACCTGTGGCAAAGCAATGATTTAAAGCATTGGTCGAAAGAAGGTATTACCAACAAATTAACATTACTAAACAGATGAAAAGGGTAAGAACGGTTGCACTTGGGACACATTTTGTGCTGCATACTGTATTTCACGGCTGTGTATGTGTACCTTTTATTCATGATATTATTCATGATATTTAATCTTTTCTGTGTGTGTTTGTCTCTCTCCCCCCTTCTCTTTCTCAACAAAAATCATAGTTGACTGATAATAATCCCCTTGTATAATTTAAACAGTGCAAGAGAGAGAGAGAGAGACAGAGAGAGAGAGAGAGAGAGAGAGAGAGAGAGAGAGACCGGTGACAGATGAACAGACACCTGATGTATTGTGGGAGGTGCATTTCAATCCAATCAAAACCTTAAAAGGATATACACGTTTTTTTTGTCATATTTTCTTCTATTTTCTTATTACTTATAAAATAGTGAACATGACAGTTCCCTGTTAAACAAGAAAAAGATTAACAGTCAATGTTGTCAGGTATTAATAATATAATAATAACAATAATAATATTAATAAATACACCATAGTGTGTCAATCAAAGATCTGCGTCAAGTTCAACCAATCTGGGCTGAACTTGTATCCCTTTGCTGAGCTCAGAAGGGGAAGAACAATTCATCCATCCAATTATCTTCTGTCTCATCATATCTCATCATGATAATTGGGTGCATGCGTCATTATGTCCCTCAAATGTGAAAATATTGATCAATTAATCGGTCACACTAATTGTTCTGGTTTCACTCTCACTGTCACACACGCACATGCATGCATGCACGGACGCACACACACACATAGGCATGCACGCACGCAAACACACACGTAGGCACGCACGGACGCACACACACACGCACGCACGCACGGACGCACACACACACACCTTTCTGGACATAAGTGCATGAAAGCCACAGAGACCACCAACCCTCCCCCGCCTCCCTCCCTACCGCACACACACACACACCCCTTCTCACACACACACACACACCTTCCTCACAATCTGTGAAAGCCACGCGCGCACACACACACACGCACGCACACACGCACGCACACACGCCAAACCACATCCCTCCCCGCTACATACACACACATACCCCCCCCACACACACACACACACACACACACCCTCCTCTACTGGGACATGAGAGCGTGACAGCGTGAAATTTCCACATCAGCATCCTCCATGTTCTCTTCCATGCCCCCCCATCCCGCCCCCCCCCCCCCCCGTCCCACTGGTGCTCACACTGCGTGATGCGGCTGTTGTACAATCTGACGAAGGCACACAGAGGGTGTGGTCAGGGTACGGGTGTGTGTGTGTGTGCGCATGTGTGTGTGTGTGTGCGCGTGTGTGTGTGTGTAAAACGATAAAGAGGTTTTTTCAATGGGAGCTTGAGTGTTTGTAGCCGTTGGTCCGGTCATGATGGATGGTGTGTGTTCAGTGACAGCTCTGTGTGTGTGTCTGTGTGTGTGTGTGTGTGTGTGTGTGTGTGTGTGTGTTTGTGTGCAGACGTCATGTTGGGTATATGAACATGATGACAGATGGATCAGAACAGTGGAGAGCAGTACCAGAGAAGGCCCCGCCCCCTTCCCAACACCTGTGCATCTGTCAAGGCCTTTCTGTCTCGTCAAACAAACTCGATAACGTTTGGAAACAAACTACTATTTAGTCGAGTGTATTGGAGTCTGTTATTCAAAGCATGTTATTCAGACACATGTCATTAAGGAGCAGATAGGGATTAGGGCACCTTGCTCAAGGGTGCGTAGGCCACGGGCATCCAGGATCAAACCCAACATCATTATTCAGGGGAGGACAGGTGTGTTGCATCAACTTATAGAGGGAGTCGTCTCATGCAAATCCATGTTGGGGTTTAGTTCTCCTTTAACAATATTCGGACAATATATAATATAAAAAACACGTTAAAACCAATCTAATCAATCTAAAGCTGTGTTCCCACCGTAGGAACATCCTACACGGGAACTAGGAACCTTTGGAGAAACTTGGTGCCTTTCCACTGCAGGACTAAGTTAAGGGGACTTATTTTGCCCTCTTATATCTGTGGTATGGAAATACACCATGCTGATAATAGTGTGAATGCGCATTCCTGCATCAGCAGTCTATCAGAGAGAGAGAGAGAGAGAGAGAGAGAGAGAGAGAGAGATGCCATAAAAAGAAACATCAACTTAGACATCCCAATAAAAATATGGCTCAAAATACTAGACTCAGTTATTGAACCCATTTCCCTTTACGGTTGCGAGATCTGGGGTTCACTTGCAAACCAAGATTTTACTAACTGGGACACAGACATCATAATTGAAATCACTGCACGCAGGAAGTTCTGCAATTCACATTCTCCGCACCCAACGGAAGAACATCCCAACATGAGGATATTCACAGAGCAGGAATTTGGACGATACCCACTAATAATAAAAAATTCAAAAGAGGGCATTCAAATTTAAATTAACTCACCTAAAAAGACAGTGAAGATCTTGAACCGACACTCCATACAAAAGCCGCTTCGATCCACAGACAAGGGACCCCTCTAGGAGCGATGCCCCCTCAGTGTCAGTATTGTGTGAGGTGCTCTGGTGTCTGATATGAAGGGAAGTGTGCTGTTGGGAGTACTACTGTTTTAGCTATTAGTTCCCACCTGACATGGGCTTACACACACACACACACAAGCACGCTAGCAACAGACAACACATAACACACAGCCTTAAGCCGAAAACAACGCAACTTGAACCTCACAGCACGACACACACACACACACACACACAACCACACACACACACACACACACACACACACACACACACACACACACACACACACACACACACACACACACACATTTGTGTGCATTTTCTCCATTTCAGCATACTGAGGACACAAACACAGTGCTACTCCTCTGTGTCCGGCGTAGGGCGGGCCTGGCATCAGGTTTTGCAAGGTCATGTGACCCTCCTTGTTGGTTGTTCTAGGAAGCCCCTGCAGGCCCCCTTTATACAAGGACAACTGCCTCTCTCTCTCTCTCTCTCTCTCTCTCTCTCTCTCTCTCTCTCTCTCTCTCATTCTCTCTCTCTCTCTCTCTCTCTCTCTCTCTCTTCTCATTCTCTCTCTCTCTCTCTCTCTCTCTCTCTCTCTCTCTCTCTCTCTCTCTCTGTCTCTCCCCCCTCCTCTCCTCTCTGTGTCTCTCTCTCTCCTCTTCTCTCTCTCTCTCTCTCTCTCTGTGTCTCTCTCTCTCTCTTCTCTCCCTCTCTCCCCCCCCCCCATCTCTCTGCATCGCAAGTTCTGCAGCACCGTTCATGCAAGTCAAAGTCAAAGTGTTTTGCTGCATACAGATCACACAGATTAAAACTAATTAGTACCTCCCCATTTCCCCACATTAGTGTTTTTTTCTAAAGATGAAAATATCCATCCACTGCTTAGTGGCTGTGTTTCCATAGACGGACGTCACCCTGAGTTCCAGGAAGCTAAAAGGCAAACATTTAAAATCTATTTTAATTGTTCTGGGTAAAACAACCCCTCTAGACTGCTTGAAAATAAAGTTGTGTATTTGTCTGATATGTGTATATATATATATTTCTAACATACCGTATTTTTCGGACTATAAGGCGCACTTAAAATCCTGTAATTTTCTCAAAAATCGACAGTGCGCCTTATAATCCGGTGCGCCTTATGTATTAACCTCGAACCGATTTTATGTGGTACACGGCGCTCAAAAATCTGTCAAGCCGCACCGCTTGATGGATTGTCGGCGCATTACGGCTACCGCGGAGTAATACTTGATGGATTGTCGGCGCATTACGGCTACCGCGGAGTAATACTTGATGGATTGTCGGCGCATTACGGCTACCGCGGCGTAATACTAGCCTTGCGGAGTAATACGTACTGTGCTTCAACATACCGGTAATATTATGGTGTGTGTATAAGGACTGAAGATGAAGAATTTGATGGATTTGTGGATGAGGAATGAACTGAAAAAGTGAGTGTATTGTTTTGTATTTTATGTGTTACAACTGAACAATGTTGAGTTATTGTGAATGAGTTGAATAAAGTTCGATTTATCTGACTGTTTTGTGTTGCTTAATGCGCCTTATAATGCGGTGCGCTTTATAATCCGGTGCGCCTTATGTATGAAAATAGACCCGTTCATTGACAGTGCGCCTTATAATCCGGTGCGTATATATATATACATACACAGTATATATATATAGAATGTTTACTTTTGAGGATGACATTCATCAAATGATGACGATAATTTGGGTTGATTCATAACGTGATTAGCACTCGTCAAATGCTCCTGATAAATTGTGGCCATTCATAATTCATACTTTCTTCCGTGAAGTCATACAAAAAAATTTAAAAGCTGTGAAGTTCATCTTTTTTGCAAGCCGTAAGTCGTTCGGGCAAGATAATACGCCTTTCATAAATCAATTCAGAAAATAGCGGTTGGCAGAACATGTCAAAATACAAAACAAAAACGATATTCTTTTTTTCCTCTCAACTCTCCCTGAAAACAATTCAGGAAATAACAACCCCCCCAAAAAATACAAGAACAACTTTTCATAAAACAAGAGCAGCAACAGGATTGACAATGTTGAATGCTAAGTGGGTTTGTGTTACATGTTTATCTTAAAACAACGCCCACCAGGAACATGTGTTGCGACCGAGGGAGGAACTGGTGACTATTTCTTGGTGAACAGACTTTGGGTTTGTTGGGGGTGGGTTCCCATGTATGTGTTGTGCGATTATTCAGCTCAGGTCGTTGTTGTGTTTTGTAGACACATCGGGTTGAAAAAGTTGGGGTTATTTGCGTTTCCGGGTTGTTTATCTGCTTACGCTGGGTTGTTGTTTTGTTGGAGGACTGGGTCCCTGTACAATAGAATTTTTTTTGCACGAGTGCGATCTTGCGTGGACGACATTCATGCCGTGATCAAACAAACGCTAACAGAATCTTTTCCCAGAGCAAACATACAAACAGTGTCTACTACTACTACTGCTACCTTGTTGCCTTGTTGCCCTGGTAATTAAAAGCAACGGGGGGTGTGAATATCAAAATCATGTCCTCCTAAATAAATAATCACATAATCATCTGGTCTCTGCTCCACTCTGCCGCTCTCTGTTGTCACTTTGTTATACTTTAGTTTTTCCGTACTGCGGGTTATTGTTTTGTTTGTTTTGGTGTATTTCTGCCAAGTCAGTGTGGATTTGAGATGTGCTTTTCTATCTTTTCTCTATTTGGTTACTTTCTATCCCACATCCATCCACCTCCTCATAGTCATGTTAACGGCCATAATCAATGCATGGTGTTAAATATTAAGAGGGTGTCGGCCGGGTGTTTATTTAGCATCCCCTGGATGGTGGATGATTCAAGATAGTCTGACCTGCCATCGGTGTGTGTTTTTATGAGGAGAGAAATCGAAAGCTCACAAGAGATGAGAGAAGAGAGAGAGAGAGAGAGAGAGAGAGAGAGAGAGAGAGAGAGAGAGATTGAAAGGGTATGAGGAAATAACAGGCGGAATGGTGATGGTTGAGTAGCTGCAGAAATATGTCCAAAATAACATGTTTTTAATGGGAGACAAAATCTAATGGAAAAAAGACAGACAAACAACAATGTTGTAAGAAGAAACGAGACACAGATACAACAGAGCTAGAAATGGACGAAATGAAGCCCAAATAGAGACATACACACCACACACACACACACAAATGGAAAACGGAAGCACAGAACTGAATAAGGATGAAATAACTGAGAAGTAACATTATGAAATGTTAAGCCAAACACAACCAAATACTTCATACAAATGTTCTTATTTAGAAGTATTGGCTGATACAGATTGAGCTCGCCCCAATATGTACTACATGGGCGGAAAAGAGAATAAACATTCTTGCTATTTTATACTTTTTTGTCAACTTTTTTTTTTGTACTGTCACAAGAATTTCACTGTTCAGAATGGCCCTGTGTTATGATGAACATGTGACTTTGACTTTGAAATAAAACAACATAAAGATACAAACCCTCCCTTATGACTGCACACAGTATAATTTCATTGCTAAGAGGCAGTATAAAATTTTGAATATTTATGGCACAATACTTATATTTAGTTTACTCCCGACAGCACCCATCAACGGCAATTATGCACAAATGCTTCTTGAACTTTTATAACATATGAGCAGCAGAACACAACATTTTGAACGTCTAAAATGATTCTAAGAAGTGAAATGTGATATGAGCTTATATGTGTTAGGTTGATTTATTTATTATCTTTTATCACCATTGGACAAACTATTAATCCGCTAATATCTATAGTGCGCCATTCGTTCAAACATTAGCATGAGGGCTATAATCAACAAAGCAATTATGGATGACATTACGTCTTCCGACCTTAAACAATGACATTCAATATCGCACCGAGCAAGTCTATCACAAACCCAGTACAAACAATTCCTGACTTAATGCTAAACACCATTTTCAAGACATAAACCCCCCCCCCCCCACACACACCTTCTGCACACATTTCTTTTTGAAATTGAGAAACTTTAAGAAAAATTGACAGCCTTTCTGCCCCCATCCATCCACCGACAAATACACCGATTTGATTTTCATTTGATCTGTCATTTTATTGACATGCAACTCAAGCCTGGCTTGAGTTGCTGCCAGCTCCTGAAGAGCTGCTGATTCTTTGCATGGTTGACAACCGCTGTCTGCATATGTGATGGGAGGGAATATTGGTGTAAGAATATTGTGTTTGGATAAAAGCGCTATAGAAATGCATCCGTTTGTCCATCTTACGTGGGTGTATGTATCTGCTATGTGTCACTAATGGGTTGTCGGGTTAGTGAGTTGAGCTTGTATGTTGTGGTAGCCTAGCGAGACAGTGGGAACAAATTATGGGAGAGACTATTTAATGCCGGGGGTTCTTCCGGCACATCTTCAACCTGAGCCTGAGCACGACATCGTCCCTGGTCCTGTGGAAAACATCATGCTGGTTTCCTGTCCCCCAAGAAAAGACACGCAAAGCAGCCACAGTGACTACAGACCTGTGGCCTTGACCTCACATGTGATGAAGTCACTGGAGAGGCTAGTCCTGAAGCACATCCGTGCACTAGTCGAACCATCACTGCACCCTCTGCAGTTCGCCTACGAGTTCCCACATTGGAGTGGAATGACACCATCAACTACCTGCTGCACAGGGCTTATTCTCACCTGGAGGAGGCAGGCAGCGTTGTGACTAAGGAGTTGGTGGTGGATTTCAGGAAGCAACCGACTCACCTGAAAACCGGTCAGCATCAGGGGGACTGAGGTGGACATTGTCGAGAATATAAGTACCTGGGTGTTCACATAGACAATAAAATGGACTGGACTAAAAACACAGAGGCCCTGTATAGAAAGGTCAGAGTTCGCCGTGTATTTCCTACGGACACTCAGATCTTTCAACGTCGCAGGACCCATGCTGCAGATGTTCTATCACTCTGTTGGTGGCCAGCGTCATCCTTCTACCTGCTGCTAGACTGAGATTACCGAGGTGCACCACAGAACGCCACAGGAGGTCCTTTCTGCCTGTGGACATCAAACTCTATTAACTCCTCCTCCCTCTGTGGGTGAAAGGACTAGTTTTGAACTACAAAGACAAGTGAACACAGCCGATTATAAATGTGCAAATCATTACCTCTCGAACATTATCAATGTGCACTTTCACTCAGGTATTATCACTGGTCCACACATGATGTGCAAGTACTCGCTATCATGTGCTATATTATTATCTATAATATCATAATCATCTATAAATACAATCCGTTATAACACTACCTCTCATCTCCTCTCCCATCATCATGTGCAATATTCCTTAATTGTCATGTCCAATAATATTACACTTCATTATGCCAATAATTGTTTTCAGCCGGTCAGGAATATCCTTACCTTGCCATACATAGTTTTGTTATATTTAACTGTAAATTTGTTAAAGTCCGTTAGGTTTTATTTTTCATTATTCTGTTTTCCATATTGTTGTTTACATTGGTTAGATTGGCTATGTAACGCTGGCCACAAGAATTTCCTTCGGATTAATAAAGTTTTATTTCTATTCTAATTCTTGGGCCAATACTTGGGCAGATGGCAATGAGAGGCCTCCGGTTCGGGGGAGCTTCCTTGATAGTACTCCTCCTGCAGTACCACACCATGCCTCTGCAGCCATGAATGTACACTTCATGTTCTTGATTGCACTCTACTGTTTCTGTTGACCATTGTGCAGAACAAATTGAACTCCCGATTGAGATAAATAAAGTTCAATTTTCTATTCTTCTGTTGTTTTTTTACAAAATGTTTACCAGGGTTTAGCTTGAAACGTACCACTGTGTCATGGGAGTGAGGCCATAAGAAGCACCTGTGGAGCCTCCAAACAACCAGTTCTCTCAGAAAACATGCAGCATTCAAACAAACTCGATCAGAGACTGACCTTCATCCCCCATCGCACCCATGGTCTGAGTGCTCTGCCGGCTACATATATAGATGAGTGAGTGAGAGAAAGAGAGGAAAGCAGACAAACAATTTGCATTCAAAGTGTATTGAGTGCTGTTGATGCTACTGGGGCATCAAAAGTCCTCAGTTCGATCCTTGGTCTCAGCTTTTCCTTTTTGCAAAACAATAGCTGGAGATCGGTCTAGACATACACTTGGGAGGACTTGGAGGACATGGAGTAGTTATTAGAGCGAGTGTGTTAGTCATGGTAAGTCGAGGTAATGAAATTCCATTGTGTCCATGTAATGCTTATCTGTCCAGGTCCAGTGAAAAATAACATAGTAAGAAACATGTTCAATTGTGTCACTCTTTATGCGCAGTACGTTGTAGTTTTACTCTATTTTGTATTCTTTTACAATTACTGTCGGCTGTCGGGCGTTTTGCACAAAAAGTTTTTCACTCACTGCTTATACTCACGTGTAAATTGTGAAGTGACAATAAAATACTTGAAACTTGAAACTTGAAACAGTATTAGGGGGATAAGTGTCAGGTTTTTATATTCATATGCAAGTGCTTGAATGCGATAATCATCCTCTTAATTTTTCTGGCCCCCCTTAATCTTCAATTGCAATAGTCTAGCCTTTATAATAAAGTAGTTGAATAGCCCTACTGTACACCAATCTCTAGCTGTGAACAAAAGAAGGTCATTGAGTGTATTTTAAGTGAAATGAAAAACAGTATTTTGTGTGTATGTCCTAAAGGGGCTTTTTAAGAACCTGAAAACACATTGGACCTCATTCATGAACGCAGTTAAGAAAAAGTTAAGAAGAAATGTCTTCTTAAGTCCACTTACGAAGTTCCTGCGAAAATTTTGGCATTCAAGAAAGTTTTCTTATCTGGGATTGGTTCTTAGCTAAGAACAGGATTTAAGAACGCGGAAAAGCAGTCATAGCGAACTATTTGGAGTGCGCCCATGTTCTTAAGGGCTGAATTTGTGAGAAATCATTGGTGATTGCGTTCACATCAATTCTACAGACATCCTCGGATTTAAATAATTATAATAATAATAAATACGAGAATATTTGTATCATTAATAGTTATGTTTCACATGCATAGTCATGATTCTACGAGGCATCGTGAGATGTCTAAAATAAATAAAAGCACGACACGGAACACTGCAAATGGTAGTGAATAATAAGATAAGCACTCAACTCAATCACGTGGATGTAACATAGGGAATAGAATTGACACATCTACATTCTGTGAATGAACATGTGAATATCCATAGACGAAAATATATCATATGGGCCTACATAATATACATAATATACATAATATACATAATATACATAATATACATCATATACATCATATACATCGCGTTGACGTGATGGTTTTTGTACTGGTGTGGGGGGGGGCTCGTTACTTCGCGGTTCTGATGGGGAGGGGGTTGGGTTATATCTGGTTGGTGGACATGTCCCAGCGTCCCCACTAAAATCTACGCCCATATAGGGCCTATCAAGATCCACATAGTAGCCGTACTCATGTATTTAACTCAACTGTACAATTGAAATCTGTCTCAGCCGTCTGTTCTCTGTTGTTATTTTTCATTTGTTGGTTTCTTATTTCTTGACCTTGCTTAGTGTGTTACATTTGTAAGAGTCAGTGGCGAAACATTCCACTTGCTTCATCTTACTGGCTATGATGTTGCGATGTGACATGTGACTGGTTTGGGCCGGTGCACCCATCGCGTTTCACTGTTCGCTTTTGCATGATTCTGTGTGCACACGGTCCTGTGGTTGCCCTTATAAGGAGCTGGCGGGGCGTGTCTGTATGCTAATTCAGGTGTACGAGCACGCGCGTTCCATTTAAGAATGAGCGCAGCTGAGAACACTTTGGCGGGTTAAGAACACATTTCCCCGCGTTCATGAATCCGGCAGGCAGATTTCTTATGTTTGTTCTTACGAAGTTCGTAAGAAGATATTTAAGAAGACACTTAAGGAAATGTTAGTGAATGAGGTCCATTGTGCTGTGCCCACACTGTGTGTGTGTGTGTGTGTGTAAACTCTGTGCTAGCTAGTGTGTCTTCCGGGCAGTAGCCCACAGCGCTTGTGACGGCAGACTGCAGCGCTGCACTGGTGAGTGTGGGGTGCTGGGAGGACTCATTTTAAAGGCAGAGCAGTGTGTGCTGATGACTGTTTTGATGTGGTAAGGCTTTGTAGTGGTCTTACAGTCTGTGATATCTCTTCTTATCACAAACATGCCACTCAGCAGGAGGGAGAGACTTGGATGGACCTGCTGCTGGCTGGGCATGAAAGGTTCACAGGAACGACAGAGATGTTAGCCGACTTGTATGTCGTACATCCAATTGTATTCTTGCTGTTGAGGATTTTGCAAAATCTTTTACGATTCTTATATCACCCTGAATGTACATCCTGTGCGTGTATATCTTTTGACTTTGTTTTTTTCTCTCTCGACTTTTATTCTTATGTGTATTTAAAAAATGATAAGAAATACACAATATTAAAATGTGTATATCTCTCAATGTATGTCTTGATTTGTGTCATGCCTGTAGGCATCCTTAAGCAAGATGTCTGACACAAGCTCATGCATTCTGCTTCTAACCAGTTTCTGAGGCTCAGACACATTTCCACTGCATGGAGATTTGTTACAGCAGGAAATTACGAACGCCTACATTTCATTCTAATTAAAGTCTAAGGATCGGTCTGTCGTAGCAGAAGAAAATCAAACCAGCTGACTAAGCTGACGCCTAATCAACTCGCGTGCATGTATGTGTTATATGTGCATGCGTGTATAAGTTATTTATGTTTTACGTATGTATGTGTGAGCATGCGGTTCCAGTTAATATACTGTATGCATGTGTGAATAGTGCTTTAATGACATACCAGTTAATTGAAGTCTGGAATTCTTTCAGCAATTTTCTTTCAGCCTATCATTATAAAAAAAGAAATCTATAAAACATTAATTGGTTGGTTTATGGGAGCAAGATATATATTTGTTTTTTTAATCTCATGAAGTCAGCTCTGTTTGCTGTTGGCCTTGTTATATTTACTGTTAAAATTGTTACATTTTAAATATTTGGCCTAAATCAAGCTGTGCAATAGAGCAGTGGCCTATTTGTGTACGGGCCTTGCTGTAAATACTGAAAATATTGTGGATATTCTGATCCTCTAATTTATGTTATTTGTATTGTATTGTTCTTTTGCACATTCCGCTGGGCATCACCACGTTTTCATTTCACTGCGCATCCTGTATGTCTTAAACTTCTTGAATTTAGAATCTTGGCCGTTTTAAGAATAGTAATCTGAAGTGAGTGATTTGTTGACCCTGGATGCCAGCCATCACCACCTCCATTATATGATTTATGTATGACCAATTAACCGTTGAACAGTTGTCATTAATCCATTTTCAACAGGCTGATGAGAGTAATCTAATATATTAACATGAATTTATGAATTTAATGAATTATTTTAAAATAAATCTCACTAATAAGAATTCTATGTTAAGATGTCATTGTTGTCAATGGCTTTTGTGGAGCATTTAGTTTGAAGATGTTTGAATGAGTGGAGCCACTTTCACAGCTGTGCTGAGTTGACAGCTAATTAGGATCAATCAATTAACTTCTCAGTTGCAGTTGCTTTCACAGCCTGTGGAGGCGCTGTTGCCCCCCTACTCCGAACTGTGCCTTCACACCAAAACAGGCATGAGCAGGAAAAGCGGCAGGCAGCCATTCATTTTAAATTAGAGCTGGCGGCGAGGAGTGGCAGGCACCGTACCATCCAGTAACAAGCCAAAGTTCCTTGCAGTGGGTGCAGGGGAGACTTCAATGTCCTCGATGGTGACAAGTAGGTCCATCTGAGGGCAGTCTTTCCGCGGTATGAAGAGAAGCTCAGTCTTGTCGAGGTTGATCTTCAGGTGGTTGTCATCCATCTGCAGTCATTTTGAGATGCGTGTTGCGATGTGGGTGTGTGAGGTGGGGAAGGAAAGAAACAGTTGGGTGTCATCAGTATAGCAGTGGTAGGAGAAACCGTGGGATGTGATGATGGAGCCTAGAGATCTAATGTATAAAGAAAACAGAAAGAAAGAAAGAGTGATACAAGAAGAAACAAAACAAGATTGATTGTTAAAGTTCAATTCACTCGATGGAGAGCTTTTTGTTCAGTGAGTGGTTGATCACTCACTCACGTTCATTTCACATTGTGAAATCTTGTTGTTGTTGTTGTAGTATACTGTTTTGTAATTGGGTTTTTATACAACAGTTTTCATGTTCTTAACTGAGATTTTATTCTCTCTTTCCTGCCCAGGGACTACAGATGCAAATTAGCTTTTAGCTAACTCTGGTACAGCTAAGAAGCAGTACAGTCCCTGTCAAATAAACAAACAAACAAACAAACAAATAAATAAATACATAAATCAGTGTAACCGCAAACGATCATTATAAGCGGTTTACAATGTCCTGTGTTTGTCCTCATGACGTCATTTCACATATATTAGTGTATAAATGTTCAGGGGGGTTCCCAAAATGGTCAGCGATTTTAAAGAAAATATAAAGGCTGTTGCCATAATACGTCTGTAGCAGTGCTAATTTGCTAGGTAAACCTAATTCTAATTCAGTACAGTACAGCAAAGTATGTGAACTGTTGTTACATTGAGTGTTGTTGTTGTTACTGTATTGTGTATGATAAAACATACACTTTTACTGTCCACATGGGCTGCACTCACCGCCCAGAGTCGGTCATGCTCTCAACCCACGGTTGATTGCGTTCATCACTTAATAAACTGTGTGTATTTTATCAGAAATATTGCTCTTAATCGGCCACCTTGTCCACGTTCACCTCCTCTTCCTCCTCCTCTACCTGTCTCTGCTGGGTGTTGCTCAGTGGTTCTACAACACAGCAGAGGTCCCCTGAGGTCTCTCGCATGCTCCGACACATCATTGAAAAGTTTAGCCAATGGAGTTTGAGCAGGTGTGGTGTGAGTGAGTTTAGAGTTTGACATTTGAACAAACAAGGCTTGTTTGTGTGTTTAGTATCATTTGTATAATTTTCCCAATTGTAAAACAGTTGAGAAAAACTAACCATCAGGCCTGGCTATCTCCCAGCTCAATAAGGTATCATTCTGTTAAATTCAGACAGCTAAATATTTGGTCGTCCGTTCTGAAATAATACTAGACACGATGTGGTCTATGTTTACTTAAAGATGCCATGCCATTAAAATCCCATTTCTCCTATTGTTTGTTAAATAACATAGGTCAGAATGAGTTTGTGACCTGTGGTAAGTTTGACATCTATGCAGTTTGTCTGCTGTATGCAATAACCAATGAAAGGAAAAAGGCAGAACAATTGAGCCAATCTGGATAAACCGTCAGTGCTACGTAGCGTTGACAAAATTATTATTCATGGTCCCGCCCCACTTGGTTGGTTGTAACCACCCACAGAAATTTATTTTTGGAGAAATACCAAAAACAACTATGGAACCAGATGAGCGCTGAGTTCGCTGTGTTCGCTGTGTTCGGTGCATTTGGGAAGACGATGCTGTGCTGTAGCACGGTCAGCATGTTGACAGCTGCTTTGTCGTCCACAGCTGAACCAATCAGAGCAAAGCAACATTTAAATATTGAATATTCATGAGAACAGGCGATCCAATCAGAGCAAAGCTCATTAGTACATTAAATATTCATGAGAAAAGGCAGTCGTCTTTTCTACCAGGCTTTTCAGACATGCTAGAATAGCTTGAAATAAGCCAAATAATGTTACAAACTCGATCAAAGAACATCAATGATTATAAAAAAATGAATGAAATAGGTGTGGCATGGGATCTTTAATTATACTGTTGAGAACAGTGGTTCAGAAACAGTTTTTCTACTAATATACCCCCTCTAAGATGTTTTACAGTACCCCATTGAAGTTAAAGTGACATGCTCTTATTGGAAAGATTTACTGAAACTTGTTATTCCACATAACTTATGCGATGTGGAATGATAGTAATACATAAAATGGAATTATTTTCATCACCAATTACTACAACAAATGTGTTCAGAGTCTCCCCTTTAAAGTACCCCCAGGGGTACACGTCCCCCCATTTGAAAAACACTGCAATATAAAATTAACAATAACAGATTCAAAGTTTAATAAATATTGACTGCTTCAGAACTATTAAAAATAAAATGGCAATTTTTTTTTGGATACGATCAAGAATAATCACAAAAATAGCATAAAGCAAACGACCATGTGTCAGTGTGTTTGCAGTAGGGCTGTTACAGGAACTCAAGTCACTAATCATTTATACTATTTTTATTTGAATTTTTTTAATTTAATATATATATATTTTTAATATTAGTTGTATAAGATTTAGACTATTCATGATGCTATTCATTTGATCATCACATCGCATATGTCTTTCATATGATCTTATAGGATTATTTTGTCGCTTATTGACAATCCCTTACTGGAAAAGATGAGTTTCTTGGTGAACTTGTTAATGATTGTAGGAAGAGCCTATACCTGATACATACCGTGGGGAGAGGAGAAGAGTAGTAGGAGTAGTGCCGGAGCTTCACAACACCGGCACATGGCGGTACAGCCAAATCATGAGCTTCCTCCACCCCTTCATGGAGGAAAGGGTGTAAAGCAGCAACATGCCTGGAAGAGTGAGGGAGCCGGCCAGGTAGAGGTCGGTGGCCAGGTAGATGCAGGCGGCCAGGTAGAGGCAGGCAGCCAGGTAGAGGCAGGTGGCCAGGTAGAGGCAGGCGGCCAGGTAAAGGCAGGTGGCCAAAGCCAGGAAGGAGAGGGGGCAGGAGAAAGCTGCTGGTGCTGCCACCACCACCAGACAGGAAGTGGTCACCCTGGAACCCAGTGAGATAGACAACTTTATTCTCCATCTAGAGCCTGTTCTTCCAGAGCCTATTCCTCTAGAGCAGGGGTGTCAAACTCAATTTCATCCCGGGCCACATCAGCATTATAGTTGCCCTCAAAGGGCCGGTTGTAACTGTAAGACTATATAAATATATCTACTCTTTATCATATTACATAATTGCTCCTGCATTTGATTATGATTGGTTTTAGTCACTACTGTCCAGTAAAGTGTAAAGTGCACAGCCATTGTACAATTTAGGGCCAGACTGGGAACATCATTCAGGCCTGGAAATATAGTCCCAGTGACGGACATAGGGTTGGGAACCGAAACTCTACGGTTCCACAGGTTTTGGGTACCCGACCCGTGAAATTTTTTTTAATTTCGATTCCGCTTATCGGTTCCTAAAAGAGATATAAATCTTTATTATTGCAAACAAAGGCTATATGTCTGCAAGGACGTGGCGGCTACCTGCCAGGACGTTTAAAACAAGGTATCTGCCAGGACCTGTCTACGTCACGCATTCAACGTAACGCCGCAACGTGTCCATTTTGTTTTGATTACGCGCTAGCAGTTAGTCATCAGTGTGGAAGATGGACCGCGGGAAACGGTCAAAAGTGTGCCTTCACTTTGTAAAAGAAAGCGACGACAAGTCTAAGTGCAGTAAATGTGGGAAAGGCTGATATGGTGATCTGTCTTCTGTACTGGGAGCGTACGGCCGGGCGCTGGGAGCGTACGGCTGGGCGATGGGACCATACGGCCCGGAGTACGGATAAGCAGAACCGGAACGGGAATCAATAAAATTCAAACAATACCCAACCCTAGATGGACATTATAGTTTAGGTGCCTGTGCAAACTTGTTGAAATTAGACGGCCAGGCCACCATGAAGAGTCGCGGTTCTCCCGATGGCCAGCTGATTTGTACGGTAAGCAAATTATATTCTTTGCAAGCTCTCGCGGGCCACATAAAATGAGGTGCCGGGCCGGATCCGGCCCGCGGGCCTTGAGTTTGACACGTATGCTCTAGAGCAGGGGTGGCCAACCAGTCAGATACGAAGAGCCAATTTTTTTACTGTGTTACTGCAAAGAGCCACATCATACACACATGAACATCTCCCCATCTCTTCCTCTCACACACACATGAACATCTCCCCATCTCTTCCTCTCACACACACCAAAAATATTTCTTAGTATTATCTAGTTAATTCGGGGGTTCTCCGAATTAACGGAGCACCCCCCCCCCATCAGAACCGCGAATTAACGGACCCCCCACCCCCCCCCCCCCATCAGAACCGCGAATTAACGGATCCCCCCCCCACCTTAAGAACCGCAAATTAACGGACCCCCCCCCCCCAGAGACGCTGACTCGGAGCCCGTCGCGCGCCTCACGGTAGTGTCATTGGCATCCTTGGCGCAACATCTGTGATAACGCGTTAACTTTGACAGCACTAAAAAAAACACAAAATTCGATATGAACGTAAGAGCATGAAACCAGACAAAGAGCCGCATGCGGCTCGGGAGCCGCGGGTTGGCCAGGCCTGGTCTAGAGCCTAGAGTCTGGTCCTCTAGAGCCTGTTCCTCTCGAACCTGTTGCTTTAGGGCCTTTTCCTCTGGAGCCTAGATTCTGGTCCTCTAGAGCCTGCTCCTTTATAGTCTGGTCCTCTAGTACCTGTTCCTCTAGGAACACTCTATCAGGCTACCAAGTGTGACCAAGTGTCCATGATGAATGACACATTGAAGTTGCCTGCTATATACAGTAGAAACACAACTAGCCTAGCAGGCAGATGTGTTTTCTGAAGTTTAAATCAAAGATAGTTTCATATTTAAGTCCATATTTTATTCCATTGGAATAAAATATATATTCAATTAGGATATGAATATCTAATAATGACATATATATCTATAATCTATAGAAATATACTGTATGTTTATCTATCTTTCTATATATATAGTATATATATAATATATATAACACAAAATTAAAAACAGCATTTCTTTTCATGATTAGGCTATTGTTAGGACATATTATTCAGCTTACTTAGCTTAATTTAAACAGCTGAAATGTCCTAATAGTTTAATTACTGAATGCTTTATGACCTGCTAAGAGCTTTGCACCCATGGGCGCAAATTAATCATTTGGTGTGAGCCTACAGTCATATTCCAACCATGTACAGTACATTCTGACAGCTAAAGTGGATCATATGTTGAAGCGATTTTGCCCTGATTCAAACTTCCATGTTTCTACTGCCATCATAGCATGACATCCATATATCTCTCTCTCTCTCCATTTTACTCTCTTCATCTTTTTCCTCTTGCCTTTAGCTAGACTTTATTCGCCTCTTCCTTGTTTTTTATGTATGTCTTTCCTGGCTGAATACACCCTTGTTTTGTCTTGTATCAAGTGTATCAAGTCTCTCTTGCTCTCTCTCATTTCCTCTCCCTCACGTTATCCCGTCTTATTTAAAAAAAATATTACCGTTGTAATCCCTTGATCACAAAGACAATATGACCATCTTCATTGAAGGACAGTAAAGATGTCATCGTCGCTCTGAGATGTTACCCTCTCTGAATGATGCTAAATCTCATTAAAGCACTTTGAATGTAACACACACACACACACACACACACCACCACACACACACACACACACACACACAATGGGACATGATTGAGTTTCTGACAGATATTAATTCTTCTCACGTTTTGTCTTTTCACCTGTCAGAAACTCTGGAGAGCTGTACGAGGGTATTTTAATACACTGCTCACAATATCGTTAACATGCTCTCATTATGAAGACAAGAGGAGAGTTGACTGTTCACCATTTTTCATGCATATCAACATTACATATGAAAAATGTTGTTACAAAACCAAAACCAGTGGTTCTCAGTACAGGGACATGGGCTGTTCCCAAAATTCACTTCTCACTAAATTGTCCACTATATAGTGAGATTTGCCATTTTGTACCGTTGTCCGAATGCAAAGTGAGAATGTTGACACCCTATATAGTGCAGAGTTGTGGCGTGAATATGCTGTATGTTTTCATTATTTTGTATATGGCCCCTCTCTCTCTCTCTCTCTCTCTCTCTCTCTCTCTTTCTCTCTCTCTCCTCTCATTGTGTGAAAAATATATATTTTTAAAGAATACAAATGGATTCCAATATATTTTTGTATTTTACCTCCTGTTTACATTAAACATAAACACAATGACATTCTCCATTCATTTCCTGCCCTCCATCTGAATTGAAGAATGTCCTACATCGGTGGCACCATGTCTGGCTATGCTTGGCACGTTAGTGTCTGGTAATGAAACCCTGCCTGGCCACATAGCCAGCAGGGAAAAAGACCCCATTAAAAATCAGCATGAAGACATAGAAGGAAATCGATAGACAGGAATGATATGAAATTGCAATGGATTTCATTAGACAAGATTTTCTGTTGCCTAATGCACACCTTCATAACCCTTAATAACATAATTACCAAGTAAATTACAGATTTCTGTTGTTGTTATTATGGATTCTGTGGATTTTTCATGTCAGAATCATTCAACAGGGCAAACAACAAGCTGTTTTTTTCTAAACGCTCATATTCAGACAAATTCATTCAATTTCCATTTTTATTTTATTCTGGCTTTAATTGTGTTTTACCACTGTTAATACATACTTGCTGTGTTTTAAAAGAACTTAAAGAGCGCTAGATATATATATCAATATATATATATATATATATATAGTATTATGTATATATAGATGTTTTACATTTCTACTATTAATATGTCCATCGGACTGTGAAGACGGAGAGAACGTGGGCTGAAGATTAAAAGAGGGAATGCCATGTTAGCGTTGGAGCACATTACAGAACTAAAGCTGCACTACAAAATTGGGCGCTTGCTCTTCCATTCGTCTCTTTATGACTCCTCTTTGGGGAGTGCTCTTCTTGACTTCGCCCTCTTAATCTCCCTGGAAATATTTTGGTGCTCTAAATGTGGCCTTGTTGCAGATAATCCCTTTTTAGGGTTTGTTTATAATTTGTTTTCTATAGCCACGGTGGTGGAGGGGCATCCGTCATGTCGCCTTTCAACGGGTTATCTTATGAAAAGCGTAGTTTTTCCGTGTTGTTGTTGCTTGTTGGACTTTTAGTGCAGAGTGTTGTTTTGTATGCAATTAGAACGAAGACATAGCAGCACAAGTCTTCACAGCTCATCTGTAGCGTGTCATGGTGTGCTGTAAGAGTGTTGTCTGATACTTGAAAGCTATACATAAAAGATTGCACACACAAGATAGCATAGACGCTAGACTTTAAAACAGGTGTAAACAAATAAGCACCACGATCTGTACACACACATTTGAATTGAACCACATGAACACAAAACAATAACAAACACACACACTGCATACACACGCACGCACACACACACACACACACCACACACACACACACACACACACAGCAACACAGACATTTATTTATCGCTGGCGTTATTTTTACATCAATCCTCCCTGCTACACAGACAGCAGGGTCGTAACCAACATTCATAAATGCACACACAGAACACAGGTTTAAAGACAATGAATAAAAAATCACACTTGTAGAGTGTGTTGGTGGTGGCTGGTTTAAGCAGCCTCACCTGGCCCGAGTCAGGCTGATTTGACTTGTGGGGGTTGGGTGAGCCTGCACCCCTGAGGTGCATTGGCTTCTCAATGCCCACAACCAACCATCACCACACACACACTTAGGCCTCGTCCACAGGTATTTTTCAAAACATAGCTTTTTCTATGCGTGTTGGTCCATTTTAGGTCCTGAAATTGGACCAAGCATGAGGCGACTTTGTGCAATGGCCGATGTAGCCAAAATACTGCTGACTTTTAACCATGCTAATTTAGAGTGTGATATTGACAGATAACCCTACATCACTATCAGTCCGCACATGAATTCCCACCATTCCCGATGTGCCTGATGTGTTGTTAGCCTCCCGGAACCGGTAAAAACTTTTTTCAGGCAACATTTTTTTGAACAGTGCTTCTGTGTGGCTGTAATGTCAGCACTGGCTGTAGCATCTTGCCAACACTCCCACGAACTGGTCTGATAACACCTACCTGTGTCTTGTGTGCAGCAAGGAGTCCAGAAAGGTCTCGTAGATGGCATTTTAAACCACTTACCTAGGTGACGTGTGGCAGGGGCCTCACCGCCTCACGACCACACACACACACACACACACACACACACACACACACACCAAGACTGAATCAAAGACAAATTCTCTTTTTCATAGTTTGCCACAAACACACTTCAAGGACGTCCATGTGCGATGCTTTCCTATAAAGGATTTGCACGCTGTGAGCCTTGCGATCAATACAAATTGGCGTTCGCATAAAGTTTCCACTTTTTATGTTTTGTGTCGACATGGTCACCGACAATCCATTTTTTCAATGTTATTTTTTTACTTCAGTCTCTTTTTCCACCCCCCCCACCCTCCCCTCCCTTTTCTTCTTCTGGTTTATATATCAGCGGGTTCATTACCGTTGCAATGGTCTTTAATACGCTACATCTGCACTCAGCAGGCGACTGACACTGCCCATTCTGTTCCACCACACTTGGTTCATGAAGAACAGGGGGTTAATGCAGCCTTTTATGGTCTATTTTAATACTTCCTTTCTTTCGCTCTCTCTCTCTCTCTCTCTCTCTCTCTCTCTCTCTCTCGCTCTCTCTCACCCGTTACTTGATTTGCTCTTTGTCATCCCCCTTCCATCACACTCTTGGCACACTCAGAGAATTTCTTTTGCTCTAATGTCCTTGCCTTCCATCTGTGTTCCATTTTTATATATACCCTATTATATATACCCTATATATACCCTATTCCCTATATGTACATTTCGGACTTTTTCTTCTCCTTGTTAACCCTCCGTCTTGACTCCTTGCCCTTTTTTTCACGAACGGACCCTTCCCTCTCAGCCATTCTGGGGTGTTCTTTGTGTATGTGTGTGCATGTGTGCATCATTGTTTATATTGTTAATCGGGACATTTTGGTGTTTTACACAGATATGTGTTGAATGGCGTGTCACCCTTAGTGTCGATGAAACCTCAGATTCTCTTGAAAATAAAGCATTTTTCAAAGAACATTTTGGAAGTCAAGCATATTCCTAACCTTGAAAACATAAGGGTTAAAATTACGAATTTTCCACACTTTCTAGACTGTATATGAACCTTGTATATAGATACTGTATATACCTTCCACACAACCAGGGTAAATTATTTTCCTGTTCAGATGAATATACTTTTTTGGGGGTGTCCCGCTGGTTATGTAAAGACATCTTCTGCTGAAGTCAGCAGTACTCATCAATCCCTTCATAACACTTTTTTGCAATAGAATTTTTATTTATATGTCGTTTTTTTTGTTGATTTGGATGCTGACTGATGTTGATGATAGCAGACCTGGGTTATGAGGGGAACACCCCAGGGAGTCCTGGGTGCAGAAACTGCAAAGACAGCTCCCTGTCTCTCGATCTCCCTTGCTCTCTATTCCCCTCCCTCTCATTCTTCCTGTCTCTCTCTCCCCGTCCCCTTGTCCTTCTCACTCTCGCTCTCTCCTGTCCTTCTCCCTTCTCTCTCCCTCTCTTTCTCCCCTATCTCTCCCTTCCTGTTTCTCCCCTCCCTCCCTGTCTCTCCCCCCCCCCCCTCCTTCTCCCTGTCTCTCTCTCTAACTGCATCTTTCTCCCTGCTAAAAGCTCAAGTGAGCAAGGTCCACAGTGAGCAAGACTCTGGTCTCCATGACAGATCACAGGTGGCTCCTCTGCACCTGCCGCTTGGGCCGCAGCAGCAGACACTATGCAGCCTGGAGACCTGGTCTGAAGGGTTTGGATGTATCTCTGCATGCGTCTCTGGCCTCCTGTCCTGGTCCCATTCTATCCCTCTCTTCGTCCTCAGGCTTGTCCATGAGAGTTTATTGTTAGGGTGTTAGTGGGACCTGAGTGCAGAGACCAACTCGGAACCGATGAACAACGTGCATTGAGTGACGTCAGACAACAAAGCCCCACTAGAGCGTTGTAGGCTAAAACATGGAAGCACCAGAAGAGACCACCTTGCTTGGCCCGGTGAATGGGAAATGTATGTCTAAGAAACATCCTGATGGAAGTGTCGATAGGAGAACAGTTGTGTGCAAATTGTGCAACAAAGAATTTGCAGAATCACCGGAGCACTTCAAGCCTACAATATCACCTCAATGCTAAACATGTTGCAGCTAGCGTGGAAGCCAGAGCTAACGCTAACGTTCCTAGTACGATCAAGCAGAGTCGCCAACCCACACTCGACGAGATGATGGGGGTTCAAACTCGGAGCCACGATGAGTAAGACCACGTCTACCAAAATGACAAACTCACTGGATCACTGGATTGCCGTGGACTGTAGACCACTTTCGGTGGTCGAAGATAAGGGGCTAGAAAATGTGCTACAGATTGCGTCGTCTGACACAACTTATAAACTGCCATGCAGAAAAACAATTTCGAAAAAAATCCAGCAGCTTTATGACACTGAAAAGGAAGCAAAAGAGTGTGTATTGGAGAAAGCCGAATGTGTTGCTCTGACTGGGGATCACTGGACCTCTGTAAGTAATTCAAATTACGTCGGTGTGACTGCACACATCATTGACAGGGAATGGCATCTTCAGTCTTTTGCCTTAACCATTCAGGAGACAAACACCAGACACGATGCTGAAAACATCGCAGATGATTTTCTCTCTGTGGCAGAGGCCTGGGAAGTCCAACAAAAGGTCACCACACTCGGAACAGACAGCGGCCGAACCATGGTCGCTGCAGCAAGACGGCTCACTTTCGAGCACATGCCGTGTATGATTGTATCATGCTTAGAATTGCACGCCTGCCCAGCTACTTATGCAGGCAACTTGGCAATTATGAAACTCGTTCTATTCGTCTCAGGGACTACAGATGCAAATTAGCTTTTAGCTAACTCTGGTACAGCTAAGAAGCAGTACAGTCCCTGTCAAATAAACAAACAAACAAACAAACAAATAAATAAATACATAAATCAGTGTAACCGCAAACGATCATTATAAGCGGTTTACAATGTCCTGTGTTTGTCCTCATGACGTCATTTCACATATATTAGTGTATAAATGTTCAGGGGGGTTCCCAAAATGGTCAGCGATTTTAAAGAAAATATAAAGGCTGTTGCCATAATACGTCTGTAGCAGTGCTAATTTGCTAGGTAAACCTAATTCTAATTCAGTACAGTACAGCAAAGTATGTGAACTGTTGTTACATTGAGTGTTGTTGTTGTTACTGTATTGCGTATGATAAAACATACACTTTTACTGTCCACATGGGCTGCACTCACCGCCCAGAGTCGGTCATGGTCTCAACCCACGGTTGATTGCGTTCATCACTTAATAAACTGTGTGTATTTATCAGAAATATTGCTCTTAATCGGCCACCTTGTCCACGTTCACCTCCTCTTCCTCCTCCTCTACCTGTCTCTGCTGGGTGTTGCTCAGTGGTTCTACAACACAGCAGAGGTCCCCTGAGGTCTCTCGCATGCTCCGACACATCATTGAAAAGTTTAGCCAATGGAGTTTGAGCAGGTGTGGTGTGAGTGAGTTTAGAGTTTGACATTTGAACAAACAAGGCTTGTTTGTGTGTTTAGTATCATTTGTATAATTTTCCCAATTGTAAAACAGTTGAGAAAAACTAACCATCAGGCCTGGCTATCTCCCAGCTCAATAAGGTATCATTCTGTTAAATTCAGACAGCTAAATATTTGGTCGTCCGTTCTGAAATAATACTAGACACGATGTGGTCTATGTTTACTTAAAGATGCCATGCCATTAAAATCCCATTTCTCCTATTGTTTGTTAAATAACATAGGTCAGAATGAGTTTGTGACCTGTGGTAAGTTTGACATCTATGCAGTTTGTCTGCTGTATGCAATAACCAATGAAAGGAAAAAGGCAGAACAATTGAGCCAATCTGGATAAACCGTCAGTGCTACGTAGCGTTGACAAATTATTATTCATGGCCCCGCCCACTTGGTTGGTTCGTAACCACCCACAGAAATTTATTTTTGGAGAAATACCAAAACACTATGGAACCAGATGAGCGCTGTGTTCGCTGTGTTCGGCGCAGTTCGAAGACGATGATGTGCTGTAGCACGGTAAGCATGTTGACAGCTGCTTTGTCGTCCACAGCTGAACCAATCAGAGCAAAGCAACATTTAAATATTGAATATTCATGAGAACAGCGATCCAATCAGAGCAAAGCTCATTAGTACATTAAATATTCATGAGAAAAGCAGTCGTCTTTTCTACCAGGCTTTTCAGACATGCTAGAATAGCTTGAAATAAGCCAAATAATGTTACAAACTCGATCAAAGGACATCAATGATTATTAAAAAAATGAATGAAATAGGTGTGGCATGGGATCTTTAATATACTGTTTGAGAACAGTGGTTCAGAAACAGTTTTTCTACTAATATACCCCCTCTAAGATGTTTTTACAGTACCCCATTGAAGTTAAAGTGACATGCTCTTATTGGAAAGATTTACTGAACTTGTTATTCCACATAACTTATGCGATGTGGAATGATAGTAATACATAAAATGGAATTATTTTCATCACCAATACTACAACAAATGTGTTCAGAGTCTCCCCTTTAAAGTACCCCCAGGGGAACACGTCCCCCCATTTGAAAAACACTGCAATATAAAATTAACAATAACAGATTCAAAGTTTAATAAATATTGACTGCTTCAGAACTATTAAAAATAAAATGGCAATTTTTTTTGGATACGATCAAGAATAATCACAAAAATAGCATAAAGCAAACGACCATGTGTCAGTGTGTTTGCAGTAGGGCTGTTACAGGAACTCAAGTCACTAATCATTTATACTATTTTTATTTGAATTTTTTTAATTTAAATTATTTT
This sequence comes from Coryphaenoides rupestris, assembly GCA_002895965.2. Lineage (NCBI taxonomy): Eukaryota > Metazoa > Chordata > Actinopteri > Gadiformes > Macrouridae > Coryphaenoides > Coryphaenoides rupestris. The sequence goes on along the minus strand of PIJE02000978.1, from coordinate 133,395 downwards.
TATTTTTTTAATATAGTTGTATAAGATTTAGACTATTCATGATGCTATTCATTTGATCATCACATCGCATATGTCTTTCATATGATCTTATAGGATTTATTTTGTCGCTTATTGACATCCCTTACTGGAAAAGATGAGTTTCTTGGTGAACTTGTTAATGATTGTAGGAAGAGCCTATACCTGATACATACCGTGGGGGAGAGGGAGAAGAGTAGTAGGAGTAGTGCCGGAGCTTCACAACACCGGCACATGGCGGTACAGCCAAATCATGAGCTTCCTCCACCCCTTCATGGAGGAAAGGGTGTAAAGCAGCAACATGCCTGGCAGAGTTGAGGGAGCCGGCCAGGTAGAGGTCGGTGGCCAGGTAGATGCAGGTGGCCAGGTAGAGGCAGGCAGCCAGGTAGAGGCAGGTGGCCAGGTAGAGGCAGGCGGCCAGGTAAAGGCAGGTGGCCAAAGCCAGGAAGGAGAGGGGGCAGGAGAAGCTGCTGGTGCTGCCACTACCACCACCAGACAGGAAGTGGTCACCCTGGAACCCAGTGAGATAGACAACTTTATTCTCCATCTAGAGCCTGTTCTTCCAGAGCCTATTCCTCTAGAGCAGGGGTGTCAAACTCAATTTCATCCCGGGCCACATCAGCATTATAGTTGCCCTCAAAGGGCCGGTTGTAACTGTAAGACTATATAAATATATCTACTCTTTATCATATTACATAATTGCTCCTGCATTTGATTATGATTGGTTTTAGTCACTACTGTCCAGTAAAGTGTAAAGTGCACAGCCATTGTACAATTTAGGGCCAGACTGGGAACATCATTCAGGCCTGGAAATATAGTCCCAGTGACGGACATAGGGTTGGGAACCGAAACTCTACGGTTCCCACGGGTTTTGGGTACCCGACCCGTGAAAATTTTTTTAATTTCGATTCTGCTTATCGGTTCCTAAAAGAGATATAAATCTTTATTATTGCAAACAAAGGCTATATGTCTGCAAGGACGTGGCGGCTACCTGCAGGACGTTTAAAACAATGTATCTTGCAGACCTGTCTACGTCACGCATCAACGCAACGCCGCCAACGTGTCGCATTTGTTTTGATACGAGCTAGCAGTGAGTCAGCAGTGTGGAAGATGGACCCCCGCGGGAAACGGTCAAAAGTGTGCCTTCACTTTGTAAAAGAAAGCGACGACAGACTAAGTGCAGTAATGTGGGAAAGGCTGATATGGTGATCTGTCTTCTGTACTGGGAGCGTACGGCCGGGCCTGGGACCGTACGGCCGGGCGATGGCGACCGTACGGCCCGGAGTACGGATAAGCAGAACCGGAACGGGAATCAATAAAATTCAAACAATACCCAACCCTAGACGGACATTATAGTTAGGTACCAGTATGTGCAAACTTGTTGAAATTAGACGGCCAGGCACCATGAAGAGTCGCGGTTCTCCCGATGGCCAGTCTATTTGTACGGTAAGCAAATTATATTCTTTGCAAGCTCTCGCGGGCCACAAAAATGGGTGCCGGGCCGGATCCGCCCGCGGGCCTTGAGTTTGACACGTATGCTCTAGAGCAGGGTGGCCAACCAGTCAGACGAAGAGCCAATTTTTGTACTGTGTTACTGCAAAGAGCCACAACATACACACATGAACATCCCCCATCTCTTCCTCTCACACACACATGAACATCTCCCCATCTCTTCCTCTCACACACACATGAACATCTCCCCATTTCTTCATCATCTAGTTAATTCGGGTGCTCCGAATTAACAGGCACCCCCCCCCCATCAGAACGCGAATTAACAGCGCCCCCCCCCCCCATCAGAACCGCGAAATTAACGGATCCCCCCCATCAGAACCGCAAATTAACGGACCCCCCCCCACCCCCAGAGACGCTGACTCGGAGCCCGTCACGCGCCTCACGGTAGCGTCATTGCGCATCCTTGGCGCAACATCTGTGATAACGCGTTAACTCGGAGCCCGTCGCGCGCCTCACGGTAGCGTCATTGCGCATCCTTGGCGCAACATCTGTGATAACGCGTTAACTTTGACAGCACTAAAAAAAACACAAAATTCGATATGAACGTAAGAGCCATGAAACCAGACAAAGAGCCGCATGCGGCTCGGGAGCCGCGGGTTGGCCAGGCCTGATCTAGAGCCTAGAGTCTGGTCCTCTAGAGCCTGTTCCTCTCGAACCTGTTGCTTTAGGGCCTTTTCCTCTGGAGCCTAGATTCTGGTCCTCTAGAGCCTGCTCCTTTATAGTCTGGTCCTCTAGTACCTGTTCCTCTAGGAACACTATCAGGCTACCAAGTGTGACCAAGTGTCCATGATGAATGACACATTGAAGTTGCCTGCTATATACAGTAGAAACACAACTAGCCTAGCAGGCAGATGTGTTTTCTGAAGTTTAAATCAAAGATAGTTTCATATTTAAGTCCATATTTTATTCCATTGGAATAAAATATATATTCAATTAGGATATGAATATCTAATAAAGACATATATATCTATAATCTATAGAAATATACTGTATGTTTATCTATCTTTCTATATATATATAGCATATAGCATTTCTTTTCATGATTAGGCTATTGTTAGGACATATTATTCAGCTTACTTAGCTTAATTAAACAGCTGAAATGTCCTAATAGTTTAATTACTGAATGCTTTATGACCTGCTAAGAGCTTTGCACCCATGGGCGCAAATTAATCATTTGGTGTGAGCCTACAGTCATTTCCAACATGTACAGTACATTCTGACAGCTAAAGTGGATCATATGTTGAAGCGATTTTGCCCTGATTCAAACTTCCATGTTTCTACTGCCATCATAGCATGACATCCATATATCTCTCTCTCTCTCCATTTTACTCTCTTCATCTTTTTCCTCTTGCCTTTAGCTAGACTTTATTCGCCTCTTCCTTGTTTTTTATGTATGTCTTTCCTGGCTGAATACACCCTTGTTTTGTCTTGTATCAAGTGTATCAAGTCTCTCTTAATCTCTCTCATTTCCTCTCCCTCATGTTATCCCTCTTATTTAAAAAAAATATTACCGTTGTAATCCCTTGATCACAAAGACAATATGACCATCTTCATTGAAGGACAGTAAAGATGTCATCGTCGCTCTGAGATGTTACCCTCTCTGAATGATGCTAAATCTCATTAAAGCACTTTGAATGTAACACACACACACACACACACACACACACACACCCACAATGGGACATGATTGAGTTTCTGACAGATATTAATTCTTCTCACGTTTTGTCTTTTCACCTGTCAGAAACTCTGGAGAGCTGTACGAGGGTATTTTAATACACTGCTCACAATATCGTTAACATGCTCTCATTATGAAGACAAGAGGAGAGTTGACTGTTCACCCATTTTCATGCATATCAACATTACATATGAAAAATGTTGTTGTACAAAACCAGTGGTTCTCAGTACAGGGACATGGGCTGTGTCCAAAATCACTTCTCACTAAATTGTCCACTATATAGTGAGTTTGCCATTTTGTACCGTTGTCCGAATGCAAAGTGAGAATGTTGACACCCTATATAGTGCAGAGTTGTGGCGTGAATATACTGTATGTTTTCATTATTTTGTATATGGCCTCTCTCTCTCTCTCTCTCTCTCTCTCTCTCTCTCTCTCTCTCTCTCTCATTGTGTGAAAAATATATATTTTTAAAGAATACAAATGGATTCCAATATATTTTTGTATTTTTACCTCCTGTTTACATAAACATAAACACAATGACATTCTCCATTTCATTTCCTGCCCTCCATCTGAATTGAAGAATGTCCTACATCGGTGGCACCATGTCTGGCTATGCTTGGGCACGTTAGTGTCTGGTAATGAACCCTGCCTGGCCACATAGCCAGCAGGGAAAAGACCCATTAAAATCAGCATGAAGACATAGAAGGAAATCGATAGACAGGAATGATATGAAATTGCAATGGATTTCATAGAACAAGATTTTCTGTTGCCTAATGCACACCTTCATAACCCTTAATAACATAATTACCAGTAAATTACAGATTTCTGTTGTTGTTATTATGGATTCTGTGGATTTTTCATGTCAGAATCATTCAACAAGGGCAAACACAAGCTGTTTTTTCTAAACGCTCATATTCAGACAAATTCATTCAATTCCATTTTTATTTTATCTGGCTTTAATTGTGTTTTACCACTGTTAAGTACATACATGCTGTGTTTTAAAAGAACTTAAAGAGCGCTAGATATATATACATATATATATATATATATATATATATATATGTATATATAGATGTTTTACATTTCTACTATTAATATGTCCATCGGACTGTGAAGACGGAGAGGAACGTGGGCTGAAAGATAAAAGAGGGAATGCCATGTAGCGTTGGAGCACATTACAGAACTAAAGCTGCACTACAAGGTTGGCCGCTTGCTCTTCCATTCGTCTCTTTATGACTCCTCTTTTGGGAGTGCTCTTCTTGACTTCGCCCTCTTATCTCCCTGAAATATTTGGTGCTCTAAATGGTGGCCTTGTTGCAGATAATCCCCTTTTTAGGGTTTGTTTATAATTTGTTTTCTATAGCCACGGTGGGTGGAGGGCATCCGTCATGTCGCCTTTCAACGGGTATTCTTATGAAAAGCGTAGTTTTTCCGTTGTGTTGTTGCTTGTTGGACTTTTAGGTGCAGAGTGTTGTTTTGTATGCAATAGAACGAAGACATAGCAGCCACAAGTCTTCACAGCTCATCTGTAGCGTGTCATGGTGTGCTGTAAGAGTGTTGTCGTTGATACTTGAAAGCTATACATAAAAGATTGCACGCACAAGATAGCATAGACGCTAGACTTTAAAAACAGGTGTAAACAAATAAGCACACGATCTGTACACACACATTTGAATTGAACCACATGAACACAAAACAATAACAAACACACACACTGCATACACACGCACGCACACACACACACACACACACACACACACACACCACACACAGGCACACAGACATTTATTTATCGCTGGGTTATTTTTTACATCAATCCTCCCTGCTACACAGACAGCAGGGTCGTAACCAACATTCATAAATGCACACACAGACACATGTTTAAAGACAATGAATAAAAAATCACACTGTAGAGTGTGTGTGTTTGGTGGCTGGTTTAAGCAGCCTCACCTGGCCCGAGTCAGGCTGATTTGACTTGTGGGGGTTGGGTGAGCCTGCACCCCTGAGGTGCATTGGCTTCTCAATGCCCACAACCAACCATCACCACACACACACTTAGGCCTCGTCCACAGGTATTTTTCAAAACATAGCTTTTTCTATGCGTGTTGGTCCATTTTAGGTCCTGAAATTGGACCAAGCATGAGGCGACTTTGTGCAATGGCCGATGTAGCCAAAATACTGCTGACTTTTAACCATGCTAATTTAGAGTGTGATATTGACAGATAACCCTACATCACTATCAGTCCGCACATGAATTCCCACCATTCCCGATGTGCCTGATGTGTTGTTAGCCTCCCGGAACCGGTAAAAACTTTTTTCAGGCAACATTTTTTTGAACAGTGCTTCTGTGTGGCTGTAATGTCAGCACTGGCTGTAGCATCTTGCCAACACTCCCACGAACTGGTCTGATAACACCTACCTGTGTCTTGTGTGCAGCAAGGAGTCCTGAAAGGTCTCGTAGATGGCATTTTAAACCACTTACCTAGGTGACGTGTGGCAGGGGCCTCACCGCCTCACGACCACACACACACACACACACACACACACACACACACACACCAAGACTGAATCAAAGACAAATTCTCTTTTTCATAGTTTGCCACAAACACACTTCAAGGACGTCCATGTGCGATGCTTTCCTATAAAGGATTTGCACGCTGTGAGCCTTGCGATCAATACAAATTGGCGTTCGCATAAAGTTTCCACTTTTTATGTTTTGTGTCGACATGGTCACCGACAATCCCTTTTTTCAATGTTATTTTTTTACTTCAGTCTCTTTTTCCACCCCCCCCCCCCCTCCCCTCCCTTTTCTTCTTCTGGTTTATATATCAGCGGGTTCATTACCGTTGCAATGGTCTTTAATACGCTACATCTGCACTCAGCAGGCGACTGACACTGCCCATTCTGTTCCACCACACTTGGTTCATGAAGAACAGGGGGTTAATGCAGCCTTTTATGGTCTATTTTAATACTTCCTTTCTTTCGCTCTTCTCTCTCTCTCTCTCTCTCTCTCTCTCTCTCTCTCTCTCTCTCTCGCTCTCTCTCACCCGTTACTTGATTTGCTCTTTGTCATCCCCCTTCCATCACACTCTTGGCACACTCAGAGAATTTCTTTTGCTCTAATGTCCTTGCCTTCCATCTGTGTTCCATTTTTGCCCAGTTGCTCAAGAATTATGTATTCCCTATATATACCCTATTATATATACCCTATATATACCCTATTCCCTATATGTACATTTCGGACTTTTTCTCCTTAACCCTCCGTCTTGACTCCTTGCCCTTTTTTTCACGAACGGACCCTTCCCTCTCAGCCATTCTGGGGTGTTCTTTGTGTATGTGTGTGCATGTGTGCATCATTGTTTATATTGTTAATCGGGACATTTTGGTGTTTTACACAGATATGTGTTGAATGGCGTGTCACCCTTAGTGTCGATGAAACCTCAGATTCTCTTGAAAATAAAGCATTTTTCAAAGAACATTTTGGAAGTCAAGCATATTCCTAACCTTGAAAACATAAGGGTTAAAATTACGAATTTTCCTAACCACACTTTCTAGACTTTATATGAACCTTGTATATAGATACTGTATATACCTTCCACACAACCAGGGTAAATTATTTTCCTGTTCAGATGAATATACTTTTTTGGGGGTGTCCCGCTGGTTATGTAAAGACATCTTCTGCTGAAGTCAGCAGTGCTCATCAATCCCTTCATAACACTTTTTTGCAATATAATTTTTATTTGTATGTCGTTTTTTTTGTTGATTTGGATGCTGACTGATGTTGATGATAGCAGACCTGGGTTATGAGGGGAACACCCCAGGGAGTCCTGGGTGCAGAAACTGCAAAGACAGCTCCCTGTCTCTCGATCTCCCTTGCTCTCTATTCCCCTCCCTCTCATTCTTCTTGTCTCTCTCTCCCCGTCCCCCTGTCTCTCCCTCCCTCTCCTTCTCACTGTCGCTTGCTCCCTGTCTCTCTCCCTGCGTCTTTCTCCCCATATCTCTCCCTTCCTGTTTCTCGCCCTCCCTCCCTGTCTCTCCCCCCCCCCCCCTCCTTCTCCCTGTCTCTCTCTCTAACTGCATCTTTCTCCCTGCTAAAAGCTCAAGTGAGCAAGGTCCACAGTGAGCAAGACTCTGGTCTCCATGACAGATCACAGGTGGCTCCTCTGCACCTGCCGCTTGGGCCGCAGCAGCAGACACTATGCAGCCTGGAGACCTGGTCTGAAGGGTTTGGATGTATCTCTGCATGCGTCTCTGGCCTCCTGTCCTGGTCCCATTCTCTCCCTCTCTTCGTCCTCAGGCTTGTCCACGAGAGTTTCTTGTTAGGGTGTTAGTGGGACCCGAGTGCACAGACCAACTCGGAACCGATGCACAACGTGCATTGAGTGACGTCAGACAACAAAGCCCCACTAGAGCGTTGTAGGCTAAAACATGGAAGCACCAGAAGAGACCACCTTGCTTGGCCCGGTGAATGGGAAATGTATGTCTAAGAAACATCCTGATGGAAGTGTCGATAGGAGAACGGTTGTGTGCAAATTGTGCAACAAAGAATTTGCAGAATCACCGGAGCACTTCAAGCCTACAATAGCAGGCTGGTCGCCGGGAGGCTGCTGTTGAGGGGGGGGTACTGTCACGGTCTCGACCGTGTCTCCGGGCTCCCGGTGTTGGTGGGCGTGATTCCGGGCTCCGGTGCCGCCCCAGCTTCATTAGCGGCACCTGCGCTGCGCTTGCGCCTGCCATCAATCTACAATTAATCCCTGTATAAAAACCCCGGCTTTCCACCCACTCGGTGTCGGAGCATTATCGTCAATTCTCCCTGTCGTACGACTACCCGTTTCGTATCCTGCATGGATCGCGATCGCCTCCAGCCAGCCGATCACCTCCCTGCCTACCTGCCTGCCGGTTCCTGCATTTGCCTGCCGCGCTCACCTCCCGTCCCGCTGGCTTCACTCCCGTTTCCTCACGTGTGTATCTGTAATTAAACACTCCATATTGCATAACTCTGAGTCTGGGTCTTGCGTTTGGGTCCGCCACCACACACACCCTAACAAGTATTTATAGATAGCATGATAATAATAATAATAATATGGCACATGGAGTATTGCACATGATGTTGGAAGTAATATTAATAATATTGCACGTAAAACGTAGAGCTGGGGAAAGTGCACATGATGAAGAGGGATAATATTGCACATTATATTGCGGTGTTCATTGTCTTGTAGGGGGGAGTTATAGGGAGGAGTTATAGAGTTTGATGGCCACAGGCAGAAAGGACCTCCTGTGGTGTTCTGTGGTGCACCTCGGAAGTCTCAGTCTACGGCTGAAGGTGCTCTGGTATGACACCAGTGTGGCGTGCAGGGGATGGGAGGCGTTGTCCATGATACTGAGTAGTTTACTAAGCATCCTCCTCTCCGAGACCTCTACCACAGACTCCAATTCCACTCCCAGGACAGAACCCGCTTTCCTGATGAGCTTATTGAGTCTGTTAGCGTTGGCTGCCTTCACCCTGCTGCCCCAGCACACAACAGCGTAGAAGATGACGCTGGCCACCACAGAGTGATAGAACATCTGCAGCATGGTCCTGCAGACGTTGAAAGATCTGAGTCTCCGTAGGAAATACAGGCGACTCTGACCTTTCTTATACAGGGCCTCTGTGTTTTTAGTCCAGTCCATTTTATTGTCTATGTGAACACCCAGGTACTTATATTCCTCGACAATGTCCACCTCAGTCCCCCTGATGCTGACCGGTTTCGGGTGCTTCCGGAAATCCACCACCAACTCCTTCATCTTAGATATGTTGAGTTGCAGGTGATTTAGTCCACACCACTCCACGAAACCGTCCACCACACTCCTGTACTCGGACTCCTGCCCCTTTGTGAGTGATGTTAACTCGTCCATCTTGTTCACCAGAGATCGTACGTTCCCAATGACGATGGACGGGAGATACGGTCGATATCTCCTCTTCTTTAGCCGTCTTCTCCTCCCGGCCCTGCAGCCCCGGTATCTCCTCCTCAGCTCCCTGAGGATGTTGGCGCCGGAAGTGTCTACCAAGAGGAGAGCGAGAAGGGGTGTGGACCAGCGTTGAGGCACTGCTGCGAGAAGAACCCGACAGATCCCCTCCAGAACCCACAGAGGAGCCAGCAAAGAAGAGGAGCCTCCTGCTGTTTGCTTCAGACTCTGATTCAGAGGATGAAGAGGGGCCTAACAGGGCTCTGTGCCTCTACAGAGCAGAGCCCACCATCAGTGAGACAGACTGCCCACTGCAGTGGTGGTCAACTCATGCAGGGACCCATCCACAGATCTCTGCCCTGGCCCGCAAGTATCTGGCCAGCCCTGCCACTTCTATCCCTTGTGAGCGACTTTTCTCACTTGCAGGTAACATAGTGCAAAAGAAGAGGGCAGCCTTGTGCTCTGAAAATGTAAACAGGCTAGTTTGTCTCAGCAACTGGCTGAAAGAGAAGAAACAGAAGAAGTAGGCTTAGAGGTATCCTGAGACCAATGGGTTTGTTGTTACTGTGAAGTCACACTAAAATGTTGATCAAACTGTTATGGCCTACTGTATGTTGCAACAGAAATATTTGCTCAGGATATTGGAAGAATAAGAGGGATTGAGGTCAACCACAGGACCTTTTTTTTGTTTGTTTCTTTTTGTTACCATTTTAGATGATAGAAATTGCACTTTATGTTAAACTGTTGGTCTGTTTATTATTGTGACCAAGGATATTTGGGTGGGTAGGGGAGGGTTAGTGTAACATTAGGTTAGGTACATTGAAAATTGCTGCACTGATCTGTTGTGATCTGTTGACATGAGAAAAAATTTCGGCCCGGATCATGTGTCGAGAACAAGCTGCGAGAACTCCCGAACCAGGGCTGCGAGAACAAAATGACGTCATTTTGTTCTCACAGCCCTGGGAGCGAGAACACATTTCTCTGTTCTTGCGGAGTATGGATCAGCCTTTTGACTTTAGTGACGAGGCCTTGCTCTTTTTGACAGCAAACTGGTAGTAAGTTAGTCATTGTTGTGGTTTGTACTGTCTGTTGCAGTGATTGTCCAACTCTTGAAGATGAATGGACTCAACAAAAACAACAACCCAGAATGGGCCAAAATAAATGGAAAGAACCACCAAAATTCTCAGCAAACTCTAGCCGACCTTTGTCCTCTCCCGATGCATGGTGGGAAGGTGTCACGGTGTGAGCAGGAGGACCCAAGCGCAAGACTCAGACTCGGGGTTATGCAGTACAGAAGTGATATTTATTTACGTGAGACCGGCAGGCAGATGAGGGACAGACAGGCACGCAGGCAGGTGATGGACAGACAGACAGGTAGGCAGGTGAGGGACAGGTAGGCAGGTGAGGGACGGGCTGGCTGGAGACGGGTACAATCCATACGGGTAGGAGTAACAACAGGATTTGTAACAACAACAACGGTCCGACACCAGTGGGTGGAAAGCCGGGGCTTTTATGCAGTGACTAATTGTTCATTGCTGGCAGTCGCGAACGCAGCCCAGGTGCCGCTAATCACCGGAGCCCGGAGCCACGCCCCCCAACCCCGGGAGCCCGGAGACACGGTCGCGACTGTGACAGAAGGAGGTGGTGGTGGCACTGTGCAGTATTGCTATGACACAGTGACCCATCAACCAGTCAGTCACGCTTCTTAGCATTTTAGCATTGTTGTTGACTTTGCCAGGATCTCTTTTTGCGTGCGGTGGCTTTTTGTTCGATTTCAGCGAAAGCACGAAGAAAAGTAGGATTATTGCTTTGAAATGCGGCAAGTATTTTTTATTTTATATTATGAGTTTTATATTTATGTGTGTGCATAATTGTATTTTCGGATTTACCATATTCGTGCGTGGGTAAGTCCCGGAATGAGAGAGCGGTAGAATAGAATGTATTATTAAACAACTAAAATTACCACAATTTCCTCTCTAGGAATCTTTGCCCTTTTTACTCCCCTCTTCATTTTATAGTTCTGCCATTCCTGTGTTGAGCTCCTTCACCTCCTCCAGAGCTTCTGTTCCTTTTGTTGTGTTTCTGCGTCTCCTCTGTGGCTGTGAATGGATGGATGAAGAGGTGGACAAATGGCACCCAGCCAGTTGCTCTAATGGTTGGAAAACCAGCGTGAACATGCAGCTTCCTGGGCCCTCATTCATCAATGTTACACAGGAAGAAATCTGTGCATAAACCGTGCGTACACAGGTTCTTGGAAAAACGTGTGATTTATCAATTTGTTCTTGGCTCGAAAATGTGCGTACATCGGAAGAAATTTCACACACAGATCTGAGCATGCGTACGCACAGAAAGCGGTGGAGTGAATAGGAAAATGACCCGATAGACATTGCAAGCATGACCAATAAATGCTTTTGATTCACAATTTGACAATTGACAATATGGTTAATTCGACTATAGCAAATATTAATATTCATGTCATGAAATTGTATACAATTACGCTGTCGGAGGTGCATGTGTCAAATGGCAGATTGAGTGCAGTTAGAGGATGAGAAATTGAGAAATTGGATGAGAACTTTTTGCTGGTGTCCAAGTCCTCTCCACCCTCAGGTTGTTGCATCCTGCCACGTTTCAGCGAGAGTTAGAATATAGCTAGGATAGGACTTGGCTCAGGCTCACGGCGTCCCGCACCGATAAGCGATCACTCTTTTATCGCGATTAATTTCAGATGAAGGTCCTTTTAACTTCTAATATAGACTACTGTGGAGGGTAGGGGTAGAGTGACACTTGGTTTACAGCAAACACACTCACTCCAATGCCACATTCTTTAGTTTAGAAAGGAGCACGGTAGAAAGTGTAACAAAAAGTCTCCTCTCCTCAACACTTCTGTCACAAGAACTTGAAACTTATATATGTATTTATTTTCTTATTGTTTTTGTGTTTTCTGTTCACTTTTCCATTCCATCAACAATTTAATCATTGATTTCCATTGTGTCATATTAATTCACATATTTCCTGTGGCGTTAAAGGGGATGTTTTGTGACCATATGGTGATACATGGGCATACATTTATGGTAATGAGCTGAGTCAGGCATGAGCATGAGGATTTAGAATGATAATGAGAATGGTATGTATCAAGGGTAATGCGCACCAGTGTGCATCTGACAGGCCTAAGAACGCTTGATAAATGGCAACATTTTTGTGTCTACGTTCTCTCAAAATGTTATGCGTACGATAGGATTTATAACTTTTTCTACAAATTATTGATAAATGAGGCCCCTGGTCTATTCTCATCCAACTTCCTTCCAAAACTCTCCATAAGTTTTCTTCGACTCCATTGCACCCACTGTTCCAATTGAACTCATGAAAAATGGGACGTAAAACAAAAGTGTTTATATTTTTGTTGTGTGTATCATATGAAATTCCATATCAATCTGTCTGCCAAACTAGAGGCCAAAAACCATCAAGAATAAACGTATCCAAAAACCACCTTTATTGTTTTTGTTATCAAAGTTGTGTTTGATCGTATAAAACCACCATAAAAAAATCAGTGTCTGGGCACCATTTTGCAACCACTCACAGTGTCTAACAATCACTGGCTGTGTTTCATCAGTAATTCCATTTGGCCTCAACCCTTGGTATTAGGTAACAACATACGGCGTACAGAGGCCACTTGAAGAATGAGGGAAAGTGGCTGTATACTCTTAGCCTCAACTATCATGCCAGACCGCCAGTTGTAGGCTTTGCGGTATAGTGCTTAGCATTCACAAGATCAGAAATACCTGCAGTCATTTAAATGAGACAAAGGCATCTGTGGTATGAAGGGGGGCGTGTTTTAGCATCGGCAGCTGAGATTGACGCAGCTGTCGGGGATGAGCTTGATTATATATTATGTGCAATACTACTTCTCATTACTACTTCTCAATACCATTGCCAGCTTGTTTTGGTTATTAAATGTCTTACCTATATTTTTCTTTTAGGCTTAATCACTGTACATTTATTATTCTATTGTTTTTATTTTTATGTTGTTGGTATTTTTGAGCAAACTCTGGCATTTCCTTTGGGATGAATAAAGTTCTATTTTAACTTATCTTATCTTATCTATATATTTGACATGTGTTTGCTCTCCCCACAGTAAGAGGCTGGGTTCAGATGAGGATCCAGACCTGGAGTCGAAGGCGACTCCCTAACCCCGAAGAGGTCCCATGATTGTACCATATGTTGTTATTATTTGATACGCCAGTTGGCGATCTGTTGGAACCTAAGTTGGAATCAAAACCACATCGCATCAAGCCCACATCAACATCAGGTTCATCCCTTATCGGTGATGACCCCGATCTAAGCCACAAAGTGGCTTTGTGGCAAGCAGAGTCTTTGCTACTGGTCTTCATAGCTATTATTGTCAGGATTCCTGCTTGGACTGTTGTTTTTGTCTCCCCCTACCTGTTGGCGTTTGACAGTTCGGGACTTTGTTTGTTTATATAGCCATGTGTGTTAGTCATGTGCCCGGTGTCACGCCCATGTCCTTTTTTGGGCAACTTCCTGCCTTTGTTCTTTTCCATCCATTTTCTCTGTTCACCTGTCTCTCATTTTGTGTTGATTAGTTTGTGTATTTAAACCCTGCTTTTTCAGTTCACTTTGTCAGATCGTCACAGCGTGTACTATATGTTACCTGACTGCCAGTACCTGCCTGTCTACGAACTCTGCCTGTACCTGGACTCTGTTTTGCCTGCCGGACTGTTTTGTGAATACATTTCAATCACTTCAAAGTTATTAGGATCTGCGCTTGATTCCTGTGCTGAGTCGTGACAATTATTGCTCAGGGTTTATGATGCTTACTTACCAGCATTTCTTTCTTCATTTATTCTTTACAGATAATGTTGACACATTTTTCTGTCAAATATCAAGCTATCAATGAGATTGTATTATCTGATAATTAGACGAGTAAACATACAATATTGCTTTGTTACCGATTGTATTCTTCCAGGCAGCATCCCTCTGTTATGCTGTGGTGAACTCTTCAGTTCCATTACTGCAGATTTATCTTGATGGCGAGGAGGATATGAAGACAGATTTCAGGCTTACGCTCTTATGAGGGCATTAGTTGGCACAGAAAAGACCCATGGCTGGGAACCTCAACTGGAGATTCTGATCTTTGTGTATTGGCTCGAGGAGGGGGGTTCATCCTATAGTGTCCCGTTGTTCATAAGGTCGCTGAGAAAATAGTGGACATGAGGACGCATTGCATCTGTTTCCCAAAGACTAATGAGCTGGATGCAGTAGGAAAAGGCTTTGCTGCACTGGCTCAGAATGAGGCATTGAAATGCATGGGTGCTACTGGCAGGTGCCACATCAGAATAAAGGCTCCTGCCTCTGGTGACGAGGTAAACATATTTAATTCCATTCATCTCCAACCTGTTTGACACTTTTTGGACACATTTACTGGCTACCCAGGATCCGTCCATGACACCATGCGTGCTCAAAAACAGTCTATTCACAAAACACCCACAGGTTTTTTAATTGGAGGGGTATGGCGGGTATGCCTCCATTAAGCAACCCATCTCCATCTTCAAGTTTCAAGTATTTTATTGTCAGTTCAGTTTACACAAGTATAAGCAGTGAGTGAAAATGTGCAAAACGCCCGACAGCTGACCGCAGTTATAAAAGAATAGGCCTACAAATAGAAATAGAATAGAAAACTATATTAACAAGTTACAAAAAAACTAAAAAAAGAAAACATAAGATAAAGTATACAAAAAATATTACGGGGAGCAATACACATAAATCAATGTAATAAAATATACATTGTTATATTTTGACATTCACAGAATGTCACAGAATACTTCCCCAGACAGTCACACCAGAACACACTAGAACAACACTAGCACCAGCAATTAGCACCCGGACTAGCCCTAGCAGTAACACTAGCACTAGCACCCGAGCAGTAACACTAGCACTAGCAGTAACACTAGCACCAGCAGTAACACTAGCACCAGCAGTAACACTAGCACTAGCACCAGCAGTAACACTAGCACTAGCACCAGCAGTAACACTAGCACTAGCACTAGCAGTAACACTAGCACTAGCACCAGCAGTAACACTAGCACTAGCAGTAACACTAGCACTAGCACCAGCAGTAACACTAGCACTAGCAGTAACACTAGCACTAGCCAGCAGTAACACTAGCACTAGCAGTAACACTAGCACTAGCAGTAACACTTAGCACTAGCACTAGCAGTAACACTAGCACTAGCAGTAACACTAGCACTAGCACTAAGCAGTAACACTAGCACTAGCAGTAACACTAGCACTAGCACTAGCAGTAACACTAGCACTAGCAGCAGTAACACTAGCACTAGCAGTAACACTAGCACTAGCACTAGCAGTAACACTAGCACTAGCAGTAACACTTAGCACTAGCACCAGCAGTAACACTAGCACTAGCACCAGCAGTAACACTAGCACTAGCACCAGCAGTAACACTAGCACTAGCACTAGCAGTAACACTTAGCACTAGCACTTGTTCAGCAGCCTGATGGCCTGACTGTGGAAGCTGTCTCTGAGTCTGCTCGTCACTTGATACTGCGGTATCGCCTGCCTGACGGTAGAAGTGTGTACAGTTAGTGGCTGGGGTGTATTGTCTTTAATAATCCGTTTGGCCTTGGCCACGCACCGCCTGGTGTATATATCCAGGAGGGAGGGAAGCTTACCACCTCACAGGGAGCTGCTACAGTGACGGGTTCCAGTAGCGCTACAAGGTCCGTCATGCTAAAGCCCGCTCCATCATGAAGGGGCCCTATGGCATGGCCCAGGGGCCCAAGTTAGCACGGCATCTTAGTCAGGGCCCTGGAGGTCGACCCCACATTTGTCCCCGCTGCTCATTACCTGCTGTGCTGCACTCCGCAACATGTGCTTGGGCGTTGGGGGACATTGAGGGGCCTGTGCAGGAAGCACAGCGGGACAAATGTCCACCAAGCCCCCCTCTTGCTGTGGAGGTCAGAGGTGCAGCAATGAGAAATAGGCTGGCAGGCTGCATCTCTGCAGCTATCCATCAGCCGCTGGGGCAGCTGTCACAGCGGCGTGCTGAGAGGGCTGCAGGAACACAAGGTAGAGGACCCTGATGTAGACGCCAGAGGCAGGCCACGACCACTCAGCATGCTTATACAGAACCAACACAAAAAACTCACAGATGTATGTTTTTCCCCCCAAAAAAAGTTAACTAAACTTAAATGAAATTTGTTTAAATAGCAACTAAACAGGAAAAATAATGTCTTTGATTCTGAAAATAGTCACAAAGTAGAGACAAAAATCCATCTCTATCAGAGACAATCTTCTTAGAAAATATTTATCAATTTAATGTTTACATCTTCAATCATTCTCTCAAATTCCAAGCAGTCTCTTGGCTTGTGCCTCCAGGCACCTGGACCTGGCCTCAACTCTCTCCTTGTAATATTACCTCCACTAAAGGATCTCTCAGACTTTTCCTTGTGGGTGGACTGGGCATCCCTTCTGCAGAATGTAGGCTTTGCTGCTCACACCTTTCCAGTTCAGGCAACAGGGAGTATTTTCTTCTTCTACACATATTTTTCTACACTGTATTGGTACTTACACACCAAATTGTTTTCTTGAAAGCCTGTTGATTTTATGAATTTTCTATTTTATTTTGCTGCCCCTTCTAAAGTACGTTGTAACGCTGAGTTTGAGTGCTCTATAAATACAGATTATTATATTAAAAGTAAGTAAAGCTTAATTCACACGCAAAAGCTTTATACATACACACACACACACATACACACACACGTGCACGCATATACACATGCACACGCACCTAAATATATAGGGTGAAGAAACGACAGTATAAAGCAGAGCACAAACAGACACACAATGCTAAGAGAGAGATAAGACAGGAATGGAGGTCTACAGAAAGGCTTGCCTATGAAGATGGGCTTTTAGATGCCGCTTAAAACAGTCCAAGGATTCAGCAAATTTGATCGAATGGAGAAGGGCAGTTGGAGCGAGGAATGGATAAAAGGCATCGGAGCAGTCGAGAAGTGGAATAAATAACAAAGAGATCAGAAATGTAACAGGTGGCAAGGTCATACATAGCATTGGATGCCATCAGCAGGCTCTTATAGTTTATTATGAATTTACAGGAAGCCAATGGAGGGAAGCAAGAACAGGGTCTGAAATTCTCTAACAGGGCTGGGTCAAGAGAAGGTTTTTTAAGAAGTGGCTGAGCACTGGCGATTATACAGACCCGGATGTGAGAGAGCAGTTAAACGAGTGTAATTAGCCATTGCAAGCCTTTCACAATTGCCATGTGACTATACTCTAGTGACATTACAAGTGGAAATTGTCGCACCTCAGGATGTATGAATTAGCTAGATCCGTCTACCAGCCTACCCCAGTGGACTCTACCGACAGGTATACTGATCTAGTGATCATACATCTAGGTGGACATACCCTCTATGTGATGTCACTAGACGGTAGTCACATGGCAATTGTGAAACGGCTTACAATGGCTAATCACACTCATATCTGGTGGTATAATATGTCCCCTTTAATAACAGAGAGCAGGCGGGAACCTAAGACAAGGACAGACTTTAGAAATGTTGCAGGGTGATGAGGAACGCATACGAGCTACTATGTTTAAAAGGATCTGCAGGGAAATGGGAGTGAAATCAGACTGTAAAATAGGACAGCTGAATGGGGTGGAGGGTGAAAGAGTCAGGGGAAATTTGGACTGCAGACTATTGATCTTGCCAACAAAAAAGTTTTCAGTCAACAGATGATGAGCCGGGCGGGGGGGGGGGGGGAGGGGGGGGGGGGGGGGGGGGGGGGGGGGGGATTTACAAGCTGGTTAATAGTACTAAACAGAAACCTTGGGTTGTGCTTTTTACGATTCATCAAACCAGATAAATGCGCGAATGAGTCCGTTCTATGAGCCGGCTTCCATTTGAGAGCCAATTTATTTTTCTTTCTGTTTTTTCAAGACACAATGATAGGACGATCTTTTTTCCACAGCAGAAAACAAGACAGCAGAAAACAAGATGAGTTTGTCGCTAATGAAGTATAATTTAAGGGAGACAACCTAAAGGCAGAATATAAGGTAATATAAAATAATAATATAAAAAACATTAACACAAACACCAAACATAATATAAAATTAGTGGAAACTGCTTACATTGATCATGTCTGTCTGAGTCAAATTGATAATTATAAGCGGATGATTACTATAACCAGATTAATTTTCTTTTTCTTTATTTGTCATGTAGATCACCATCCAATTGATATTTGTATATTTATGAAATGAATGTACAATAATGAAATGGACAACTCCGCTATTTACTGAATTTAATTTACTTTGAAAATAGAGTACAGCTTCAAACACTTTTAATAATAATAATACATTTTATTTATAGAGCGCCTTTGAGGACACTTTACATTATGTTACAATTATCAGATGAAAACAACATACTAAAAGCACAAAATACACAGGAGAGAGTTCCAGAGGGAGGGGGCAGCTATGGAGAAGGCTCTGTCCCCCCAGGTCAAGGTGCTTGGTCCTGAGTGGTAGAGATGGCAGGTTGCGGTAAGGAGTGTGGTGGTGGAGCAGGTCGGTGAGGTAGGTGGGGGCCTGGTGATGGAGGGCTTTACGAGTGAAGAGAAGGACTTTGAATTGGATCCGTTGTGGGACCGGGAGCCAGTGGAGGTTCTGGAGGACACGAATGATGTGTTCAAGGGAATGGGAGTGAGTGAGCAGGCGAGCATCAGAGTTCTGGATGTACTGGAGTATCTGTAGGATTTTGGATGATGTGCCATAGAGAACGCTGTCGCAGTAATCAATTCTGGATGTAATAAAGGCATGGATCAGAGTTTGGGCAGCAGAGGAGGAGAGTGATGGGCGGAGACAAACAATGTTTTTTAGGTGGAAAACAGCATTTCTGGTGATTTGATTGCGTTCAAAGGAGAGGTTGCTGTCGAAAAATGACTGGGGAGGGGGACAGAATGGAGTGAGGCAGAAGTTCTGCGTGTTTTTGGTGAGGGAATTGGGACCAATGATGATCATGTCTGATTTATCACAGTTCAGTTTGAGGATGTTGGCTTGCATCCATGATTTAATGTCAGTGAGGCAGTTGGTCAGAGTGGAGTGAGTTGCAGTGGTAAAATAAAATAATTCAAATACACTATAAAATACAATAAACACTGTGAGTGGACTACTTGATACTATAAGCAAATTATTTTAACAGCAGTTTTATAGGGATGATCCAGTCCCAAACTTTTGATCCATATAAGCGTTTGATCATTTTATCAATGTGTGGTTTCCACTTCCACTCTAAATTATTAGCTTTAGTATAATTGCATTGAATAATTTAAGTGATGCACACGTACCAATCGTAGGTGAAATCATTGCTAAATTTGGTTGAATTGTTAAAGCCAGGAGTGGTACTAAATTAAGAGCCACTTGGAAACCGACAGACCAGCTATTATTGCTGGGCCAAATAATTTGGCTCACTAAAAAGACGTGGGATTCCTATTACTAGCCCACGCATCTTTAATAGTCTGATTCAGTTGAAGCAACAGCTCATTCATATGGAGGAGGTGAACTTCTACCTCATCTACTTTTGGCCTCCCTATATTCCCTTCTTTGTTGTCTGGTGTTGCCATTGATCCAAGGGGTTGTCACTGGGACAGCCCTGGAAGTGTATGGAGCAGACAGGTCGAGGGCTGATGTACACAAATCAATAAACCAGCTAACTAGATCATCAATATTAGCAAAGTGTGGAGGGCATAAAAAAGTAGCTGGAAAACATTGCTGCGGTCTGCTCATTAAAGATGCAAGAGTGGATTATTCATTTATGGTTTATAGTAGTAGACAGTGTGTATCAAACGTACTGCATTCATGGTCTGAGTCAAATCATATTGAGGAAATTAAGAGTAACAACTAAATCAAGGGTGTGCCCGTGGTTATGTGTGGGCCAGAGACGTGCTGCTCAAGTTACAGGATTTGGAAAAGTATAGATTTAACATGAATGTCGAAGTCACCAACTATAATGCCCTAACAAATGTAAGTGAGGACAGTAACTCAAACTGGGCTGACTAGAGGGAGCACTCCCCAGGTTTAAGCCAGGTGAGTGAGTCAGTAAGGAATAGGAAATCAAGATTATGGGATGTAATTATTGGGAGTAAATGACATTACATACAGACATGGTTCAGAAGTTCAAAGACAACCGGACTAAGCCATTTATCTGAACTGGAATTACAACAGAAGAGGTAAATCAAATGATCTGACCGAGCTGTAGAAAACACAGACTGCATAGGGTGGTGGGTATTAAGTCTGGGTATAATCCTAGCAGGAATACTGTCCTGTAGGGGGTAAAACACAGCAGTAACACACTTTTTCTTTCGTCTTTTCCTTTTGAAAATATGTATACATTTGTTTGTATCAATACTGTAGCTTACTGATATCCAAGCCAAAGGAGATTGGACAAATGTATGCCAATGACCTTGCATTTCTTCTGAGATTCTCCCATTTCTTGGCTGCATGTGCCAAGAACCCCCCCACCCCCACCCCCCGCATAGACTATACAACTCATGCTATGCCTGCCAACAGTAAATTAAAAACATGGCAGCAAAAAATGAGCAGCATAACAATCAAGATGTTGTATTTGGAATCATCTTGAAATCCATTCATAATAAAAACTCCCAGGCAAAGTTTGGAAGAGGGCCTCATTGATACTTCTCAACTCTCCTCTCCAGATGCTATAGCAATATAAAAACAATCTGTTTAATCGGTTTCATTGTCATAAGTGTTTCATAAAGCCACACAACATCGACACAGGCATAGCAAGCGACTCGATGCAAATGTGCAGTTTGTAGGTAACTGTACAGGCTACATTGAGCTTTTTTAGTGTTTGTACAGTGTGTGTGTGTGTGTGTGTGTGTGTGTGTGTGTGTGTGTGTGTGTGTGTGTGTGTGTGTTGCTCATAGTTGTCAGCAACAGCCCTCCTCCTCCTCGTCATGCCACAGAGACAACCTGTGCAGTGGGCAGTTCTGCTTCAGAGCTCTGTTACCCCATTTCCACCAACGTGGAACGGGTTCTGTTCTGGTTGGCGCACCTAGTCCCGAACCGTTCGGAGCATTCCATCCAAGAATAAAT
Source organism: Coryphaenoides rupestris (assembly GCA_002895965.2). Classification (NCBI taxonomy): domain Eukaryota; kingdom Metazoa; phylum Chordata; class Actinopteri; order Gadiformes; family Macrouridae; genus Coryphaenoides; species Coryphaenoides rupestris. Next base: position 112,090 of record PIJE02000978.1, on the reverse strand, counting down.
TGGTTTGGGAACCGGAAAAGTTCTGAACCAAAAAGTAGCTGGGACCAAAAAATTAGCTTGAACCAAAAGATAGGTTTTCCTTGACCCTGAACTGCAAACCGTGTCGACATCATATTCTACAGGTTGGAAAGGGAGGATAAAGGGAACAATGGAGAAATTATTGGGGGGGGGAAGAGTGTGCAGTGGTCTGCCAACAAAACTCAATGCTTGTTTTTTGGATAAAAACCAATATCTGTAATAACAGAAGAAAAGCTTGCAAGTAATGAATAATATCTGCCGTGAATGTCAGATAGTTAACCGCAAAAGCACCGTTGTGCCACCTCCCATTATTTGAGAGGCCCTTTGAGGGAGGAAATGTGCCGAGAGCTCCTCAGGCCATGAGGCCGGAGGGCACGGGGAAGACCCGTTGGTATTAGTCATTGTAGATTATGTTAATGTAACCTGAGGCAGTACCACTGCACTCTACCTCAGCAAAGAGTGTAGCGCACACGTACCGTGTTTTCATTAATCTCCTGAGTTTTAATCCCAAAAGAGATCAAGACACTTTGGTTCATGTCACGTACAACGCAAATTGTCCGGGTTACTGGGGATTAAATCAATTCGTACCATCGCCAGACAGGTGGAGTCTTAATAAGACTTGCTGCAGATACATATTCAGATAATGGCAGGTAGAGGAGTTCAGAGGCTGCGATCTCTAAGGTTTGGGATTATTTTTTACATATCAAATCACTTGATGAAGTGATTTCACCTGTGCTCAGGTATATTCAAGCCCTGTGGTGTTTTGTGTAACTCTGTGGCCGATTCTCAAGGTTCCGATGCTCTTTCCGGTTGGTTTGTGTTCTCCTTTTGTTCATGGAGTTACTGGTCGTCTGTCTTCATGTCAACATCCAGTCACCATTCAATCCACTCACATGACTTAATTACGGACAACCTGATGGACCATACCTGTGCAGTGTTGGGTAAACTGTAGCTCCAATACAAATGGTGGAAACACACACACACACACACACACACACACACACACACACACACACAGACAGTAAATACATTGCATTTATATAGCGCTTTTATCCATAGCACTTTACATTGCCTCACATTCACCCATTCATGCACACATTCATACACACATTCATGCACCGACTCAGCTAATACATTTCAAGTAAATTGTGAATTTCTGTTGACCAAGTGTTATAAATATCACATAACCAAACTTCTAGAACTTGACTAAACTCAATAGAGAAAAAGAGTGAAAAGTGACATGACAAATCAGTGAGCCTTTCGTCGAGTGGAATGATTGGTTGAGGCCAAATGTGAAAGTATTGACTGTGTTATTCAACTAGGAGATTATGACACAGAAACTGCATTTCTTCTCAGTGAGCTTCACAGTGGGATTGGAAGGTAAAATGGTCTGTAGAATAGAATTAAAATGTAATCTCAAGTGAAGTATTCACTGACATTCACCGCTGCAAACCAAACTGAAAATTTGAATAAAACGTATAAACGTAGTCTTCTATGATGTATATTTGGTTAAAATCTGTTTAAATAGTAAACGGTATTTAACAACTTTTTTTATTTGAACTCCACATGAACTGACGTTTGTGAGACAAAGTAATGCTATTTCTTCTTTCCCTGCACTGTGTTTAAACTTTGTCTGTTGCAAAACTAGGCTGTTTAAACTTTGAATACAATTCAGTTAAGATGACCTTCACCCCGAGTACCTGAATACAAAAGTGTGTGTAATTACAAAATACAACACATAGTTTGAGACAGCTTTTGTCGAGATTGAATTAAAAAAAAGAATCCTGACCCTGTTTCATTGCTGTCTGTATAGCGTATGGTATGGTACCGCAGTGGTACAAATTGCAATGTTATTTTTTCCAGCAAGTAGCCTTTGGTGGACACTTTGTCCCAGTACTGAGAAACATTTATTTTCTACAATGAAATGATGCACACAATGACGTCTATTCTTTCTGCGAATGTTGTTGTTTTTTCTCAGACTTTCAGGGAAATGTAGAGAAGGTGTCATTTTTTATTTGAACGTTTCCCGGTGAAATCCTGTATATACACATTGCCTCCGTACTGTGTGTGTGTGTATAGTAGTAGTAGTAGGTAAAGAATAGTAATAGTAGTGGAAAGAATACTTGGCAAAGACTGTGTAATATCACAGGAATGTGTAAACATTGTGGTTGTCAATGTGCAGCATTAATAGCATGGAAAGCGTCTGTGTTCCTTCCTTTGTTGTTCTGATGCTCTACCCTCTCGCTACCCTGCTTATCTTGGCAATTATCTAACCTCAGTTTCTCTGCCTGTCCCTTTCTCTCCCTCCCTCTCTCTCCCTCCAGCCCATCCTCTCTCTCCCTCTCTCTCCCTCCCTCTCATCCTCTCTCTCTCTCTCTCTCACTCTCTCTCTCACTCTCTCTCTCTCTGCCTCTCTCTCGTCCTCTCTCTTCCTCTTCCTCTTCATTTCCTTCATCTATCCATCTTGTCCGCCTCTCCTCCCGCTCCCGTTCGTCCCGTTGGTGTATCCGTGAAACCATTTTATCACACTTTAGTCCCCAGTAAATCCATTTCAGATCATTAGAGGTTCAGTGGAGCTGTGTCCAGGGCACAGGGACTCTATAATCCTCCCTGCACCTGCTCTGCCCCATCCTTGGTCCCTTTCACTGTGTAATTGGGACCAATGTGGTGACACACACAGATGCACACACACACACACACACACACACAGACACACACACACACAGCACCGTAACTTCTGGCTACAGATTCTGCGCAGCCATGTGGACGTGTTGGTGTTTGAGTGGAGCAGGGTCGGTCGGTTGTTTGCCCGTGATTTTTGCCGTGGTGATGTTGGAGGGAGTTGTTTTGAGTAATATTGTCCTGGTGGTTTGGACATACAACCCTGTAAGGCAAATCACCCGCAGGAATCAGAAATCAGAGAGACAACAACAATAACAACCACAGGTTATTCAATTCCTGTTTTGTTGTTTTGTTTATTTGTTGCCCAATGTTGCCCAATGTCAATAATTAAGGTTCCACAATGCTGCCTCTGTTTCATTAAATGTTTTCCATCCGCAAATTTTCTGAGAGGACAGAAGAACTGATCTACTGGGAGGGAGGGAGGGGGGGGGGGGAGGGGGGGGCTGTGATTATCATCCAAGAGTTTCAAGCAGGGTAGCGAGA